>JARHVA010006076.1:662500-667500 GCA_037957365.1 Torreya grandis | reverse complement strand
CCATCGTATTATGGTCCCTTTGCCTACCTTTTGCATGCATAAATGTATTTATATGTTTTCTTCCTTGTATGCTTCTACAACATGAAACTTGTATTTGCTTGTTACACACACAAATTAGTTTTAGATGCCGTGAGGGACCTCATGCATCTACCCTTCCTATTTGGGAGACATGATTGACATCAGGTCCCATCCCCCTAGGTATTTATTTATATTTTACTATTTTTATACATTTTTTACATCTATTTTGACACCTTTATGCAATGCTAGATTAAAACATACATCTTATGTTACCTACTTATTGTCAATAACATTTACATTCTAATGTTATGTTTTACATTATATTAAAATATAATACACATGATATGGCTAATACATTTATTAGAGTTACTTATTTAGAGGGTGGTTCTTATAAAAATTTAACAACTACCATCAAAAGAATGGCATTTACAGGGGTTGTCACAAATATTGGGATCCTATTTTTATTTTCACATATACATTTCAGCATACAGGCTCAATTATGGATATAAGACTTAAGGAATACACAAAATAGAATAAAGACTAAGTAGTCAATTCAAATAATAAAAATACCAAAGCGTGTAGTCACTCATGCCTAGATTATGACACTAACACCTTAGGGTGTTAATGTCCACTACAGAGTACTAGTGTCTAGTAGCCCTAACTTTAAGATTGTATAAATCATTTAAACCAATATGACATGTATAATATAAATTTCTACGCATATAGTCATAGATTTGGCATTTATGTTTAGATTTAGATCAAATACTTGTAATTTTTATTTTTCTAAATGAATTATTTCTTAGTGAAATAATGGCTACTTAAGTAGGAACATTGGGATTGTGTTATGATTTATTAGTCTTCCCTTATGTTGGTACATTAGTTTTTACATTAATTTTTTGACATGAGTGTTCACTCATTACAATGTTATTCTTAGAATGATGTATAATCACGAAATTATCTCTATCCAAAAGAGTTTTCACTTATTATTGTGATAGATACTTAGACAAATGTAGGGTTTCTATGTTATTGTTATTTTTACATAGTTTATTGATATTTAATTTTAGTACAATTGTATAGGTTATTATTTAATACTCACATGTTCATGAAGGTACATGCATGATACAATGAAAGTGTATCCATTGAAAACTAACCTTAACCATTCCCAGTTTCCTCTCTCTACACCTTTGGAAAGCACAAGAGCACTACTCACTTGATATTCTGGTGTAGACAGAATAAGTTTTGGAATTCATGTGGGGACTAACATGCATGTGACTAATAGAATTCAAATAATTACCATGGGAATTTTTGACATATTATCAACTTGGTTTGCCCTTGAATATTTGAAAAACTATTTTGGCATGAAATCACCCACTTTGATCTAATGCAAGTAGGCTTGAATATGAGCACCTTTAGATATGTTACATTCTATAAGTTTAAAAATTTGTTCAAATTTAGAGACCATAAAAAATGAATAGTATCAAATAATATTTTTTTAAAGCTATGTAGTAAACCTATAATTTTTCTGACCAAGGCAATATTGATACTTTTTAAAACCTTGACAACTTACTTACCATAGTAATTGAGAAATAAGATGCTATGATTGATCACATCAATCCAACATTCAATACAATATGCATGGTTATACATATTTAGAACTATATTCTATCCTTAGGCTATCAGTCAAATATAGACCTTATGATTTACGAGTGACTTGATCATGAAAAATATAGTATAAGGGATTTTATATAGGTTACCATTTCCAGTTTCCTCTCCCTACACCTTTCGAAAGCACATGAGCACTACTCACTTGATATTCTAGTGTAGAGAGAATAAGTTTTAGAGTTCGTGTGGGGACTAACATGCATGTGACTAATAGAATTCAAATAATTACCATGGGAATTTTTGACTTGTTATCAACTTGATTCACCCTTAAATATTTGAAAAACTATTTTGGCATGAAATCACCCTCTTTGATCTAATGCAAGTAGGCTTGAATCTAAGCACCTTTGGATATGTTACATTCTATAAGTTTAAAAATTTGTTTGAATATAGGGACCATAAAAAATGAATAGTATCAAATAAGATTTTTTTAAAGCTATGAAGTAAACATATAATTTTTTTGACCAAGGCAATATCGATAATTTTTAAAACCTTGACAACTTACTTACTATAGTAATTGAGAAATAAGATGCTATGATTGATTACATCAAACCAACATTCAATACAATATGCATGGTTATACATACTTAGAGCTATATTCTATCCTTAGGCTATCAGTCAAATATAAACCTCATGATTTAGGAGTGACTTGATCATGAAAAATACAGTATAAGGGATTTTATATAGGCTACCTATCTATTCCAACTGGGAAGTGATTAGACTATTGTCAGAGAGAATAGTGTCTAGGTAGAAGCTGACACCTTTCCTACTATACTTGTGAAAATTTAAACATCTATTTATTATGAAATATAACATGATCAATAATTTTTAGAAAATATCAAAGATGACATAGAAATTATACATAAACCAAATATTTCGGTATAATGACCATTGTGAAAAATTAAGGTCTAATAAATGCAATTGGTTTTTAAAATAAAACTAGGGTTCACTTTCCATAACACACTACCACATTACTAAAGCATCTTCCCTATCTTCAAGTAACCTGGTAATATTAAGATCATTTTATACCAGCCAATTATAAAGATGCATGTTCTTAGCCAATCATTGCCATGGTGAAGCTCTTTCAAGGCCATTATTAGGTTTGTAGACATTATCGAGACCTAATGAAAAGACACCAAAATCTAATGTGACGCATATTACATTATGTGATGGGTAATTCCATAATGGAATTTAACTAAAGGGGAAATGATTTGGTAAATCAATATATTAACACCACCAAATGAAAATCCACCAATATCTAATGTGACCGATATTACATTATGTGAGGGGTAATTTCATAGTGGAATTTAACTAAAGGTGAAATGATTTAGTAAATCAATAGATTAACACCATCATGTTTATCTATGTGTGATGTGATTTATTACATGAAATCTAACTAACTACTAGGAACTACTATTAGCAATACTTTTTGAATTGGTCTCAAGGATTGGGAAGATATAGTTTGAGAAATAATTTAGGCTTATTGAAGCACCTATAATAGGTTGAACAAGTACACTCATTTTTATTTTGTGTTTAGTTAATAGTTAGTCTAGAAAGCGGAGTTCATTATGACATCACTAAACATAACATGTGTATGGTGCTTTGAGATAAAGAATCATTAGACATGTGTCTAAATGAATAAATAAATATAGCTAAAAAGTGCATTAGAGCTATATGGATAAAGGGTGTTGATAATTAAAGTCAAAGGGTGTGGTATGAAAATCACATCAAAGAAAAGGTCTTGCACGAGGGTGCACATGTTGCTTTACGACTCAAGGTAGAAAAATCATAAAAGAAAATTATATATTAATTGGATGGGATCATACATTTTCCATGATTTACTTGAGACATGTTTATCCAATTTACACACCCTAGGGTGAGAAATTTAGTCTATGAATTTCAATGATATAAATTTGAAACCATAA
Source organism: Torreya grandis (assembly GCA_037957365.1). NCBI lineage: Eukaryota > Viridiplantae > Streptophyta > Pinopsida > Cupressales > Taxaceae > Torreya > Torreya grandis. The sequence continues at coordinate 663,898 of JARHVA010006076.1, read as the reverse complement.
TATTTGTAATCTCATTTGGATTATTAAAAGTATGGTAAGATACGAGACAAAACATCTTAATATTGTATTTCCTTTAATGTATTTTCATAAAGTTATTTATTTTGTAAATAATTGTGTTCCATAATAAGATGCATTATTGCCTACGTATTGATGTACACAATTGTGTGTGTATATCCATAAACTATCTCATAATGGTTATATTTTAATCATGTACATTTTTATATAAAGATCAAGTATAAAAAACATGAGGATAAAGTAGTTGTTGGAAACACACAACACATGGAATATAAATGTTCACAAGGAGATTAACAAAAATTATGTTCACATGTTACAAGAAACTACATGTAGTTATATAAACCCAATATGAGCTACATGATCCATGTGTACATTGGAGGGATATGTGCATAATTAATTTGGGAGAATATTATAAATTGAATAAAGACTAGAATGTTATCTTGAGAAGTTATGAAATTGGTGAATGCATGTGTAAAAAATTCTGAGTATGTAGATATACAATGACTTTGGCGTAATGTGTAACATAATAAATAAGAATCACATAAAGAAAAAGAATATAAATAAAATGTGAATGACACGGGTTTTGCCTAGTGGAATATATTAAAAAGATGGTGTCACAATAATATATACAATATATGTAAGTAAAATAAATGAAATACTTTACATATGGAGAGAGGTCATATAATTATAATTTATATAGTACTAAAATTATAAAAAAATGAAAAACTTCATAGAGGTTTTATGTCTACCTTTAAACAAAAGTACTAGTTTTATCTATTTAGTTTTTGATTTGGCTCAATTGAAGCACAATGGATTATATATGTTTTTAAAATATCCATTGCATATTTGACACCTATTTTCATTGATATGACACATTACTAAATTAAGTATTTGTTAATTGAAATAATTCGGTCAAAGTTATAGATTTCATTACTAGATGTGATATGTCATCAAACATTGTATATATTTTCTCAAGCTTATTTAAATCCATCATTTATATACCCTATAATTTACCCTCACCATCATCTCCCAACTCACTTTGAAATATTTCACCACTTACATACATTATGCATGTCCTTTCCCATGCCCGCCACTTCTCCATTTCTCATGTTCATCATAAAATACAACCTCTCCTTCGTGCACAATACACTACAATAACATATGAAGAAACATAGTCCAAATAATAAATTTAAAACATGTATATGTAATTATAGGTTGGGAACAAAACATGATGATACTTGATAAAATGCCTATGTTTTGATTCATAGAAATTAATTCATTTTAGGATATTTTTATCCTATGCATGACAGTAAAATTTTCATTATAATGTTTAAGTTAGAATATTTTCCTTTAAATAGTTTAAGAAATTTATTCATAGATAGA
>JARHVA010006076.1:647500-657500 GCA_037957365.1 Torreya grandis | reverse complement strand
CACCAAACACATAAAATCATCGAGAGCCACCAACGGAGGGCATGGTTAGCTCCTTACTACTTTTGGCTCTTCCTGAACCAAGGTTAGAGGACCTATATGGTACCTTTCTCATATGGAGTAATTCTACAATTCATCCTCCATGGGGATTATTTACACACAAGAACATAACCAGGGCATAAACACACTTGTTCACTCCACCCAGGAAGGATTGTCACATGGGATGAAAAAATGCAATAGGTCACATACAAGTTACTGAAGACAAATATGTTTGTGATTCAAACCTTCACTCTAAATAATTATCAATTATAGGGGTAGAATGAAGGATAACAATGCTCTTTAAAGCTTCAAATGTATACACATATTATACAAGAAAGATTTATTGCATATGCTAGGCAAATAAATCTTAATATATGCATTATAACTCTTAATATATACAACAATGGCTATTATTTTCTAGGTAAAACAGGTTAGGATAGTTAGATAGTTATAAATAAGAGATGTTGTGATGGCGGTTTTTAAATAGTAAGGATTCTTTAAATATTCACGACATCACTTATTACAAATATGGAAAAAAAATAGTAACAAACTAAGGGAAACCACCAGGAGTAGTTTGCATCCATTAGGGCCAATAAAATGCAAGTACCCAAATAATCCTTAAATCCCTAGAGCATACACTGCACCTAGAATCTCATATACATCTTATTAAATTCATGAACCTAGGGTGCCCGTAAAATGTATTAAAAAAACATATTTCCAAAACTAATTATACAAAAGGATTTATAACCTAGATATATGCTTAAAATGACAACAAGTAATGAGCAAAAAATTAAATATTAATTCAAAAAAAATTGTAAAACACATTATTACACTTCATCAACAAGAAAGTGTAATAATCCTAGGTATTTCTTATTATCTTGAAATAAAATATTACATATGTCAATGTTTTAAAATGTTGGCATGGGGACAAGCATGGTGGATTTGCTCCATGTTGGATAGGGGAGTCATATAAACATGCTCTTAGATCTTGATAATGGTTGTATAGCTACAACCAACTTAGTAGGAGAGATAAAATGCATAGAATAGTGATTCCAAAATTTGGAAGAGCCTATACTTAGTAAACATAAAGACCATCAGCATCACTAGAATAGAAGACAAGCATTTTATTTATATAATATTGAGCCTCATTTATAATCTAAGAATTAGAGTTACATTTTTAAAAAAATGAAAAATTGTAGTCAACACATGAAATTTCCATAAAGATGCTCCCATCTAGAAAAAATCCTTTGCCATGACTTAAATCTTCATGTATTTACAAGAAAAATGATTCTTCTAAGTACCTCTATGAGTAATGATGAAGATTTGTAACAAATATTTGCTCTCCTTGGATGGAAATTCATTTTTATTGTTTTGGAAAGAGAATATTCATGGTGGAGGCCAAAAAATCTTTTTCCTCTTGTGTAAGTAATAGGAGATGCCCATTGATGACTCATTTGCACAGCTATAACCATTTTGACAACTGCTCTTCTTTATATGCATGCCAAAGAACAAGCTTACTTTTGCAATGATGACATGTAAATATTATAGATCCATGATTTGAATGATCTTCCTCTAATGGCCTACATTGACATTGAAAACCTATAATATCTCTCCTATGGGGGAGCTTGAAAAATTAAAATATGAGAAAATGCAATAGTTAGGTTTATTTTACCTTTTTACCTTTTGGCTTCAACTTGTATTTCCATACTTTGAATTTTTATTTTTTTGTTTTTCAAACTTTGATTTCTTCAGTTGAACTCCACATTTTATAATGCATAAATGCATTATTTTTCACTTTTTAACCTTTTGGGGGAAATTCTAGCCAATTTTATAAATTTGCAATTTTTCTTTGTTTTGGTGAAATCTGGTTCCCATTAACAATATTGTAATTTCTTTCTCTTCGGTAAATATGGAGCTCAGTAGTAGATTTATAATTTTCAAATTTTATAATTTTAAATTGTAGGATTGTAATTCATATTTGAAAACCCCCTAAATTTTTTATTTGCAAATTCTAGAATTTTAAATTGAAGGATTGTAATTCGTAGTTGGAGTTCCTCTAGGAAGTTCCTTTAGCTAAATGTTTCTTTTAAGGAATTTAGAACTCCAACTGTAATTTGAAATTTTACAAAATTTCAAATTGCACTTAGGGTTCCCATTTACCTAAAAAGCATCCTTTAGGGAAATTGGAACTCTACCTACAATGTACAATTTCACAAAATTAGAAATGGCCTTGAAAATTACCATTTGCACTAGGACCCCATGTTGACTAGCTTTAACAGAGCAGTTTAGGAGACCAAGGTGCAATTTGTAATTAGAACAAGTGAAAATTTTCATTTCTCCAATTTTCCCTAAAGTTCTTGAGTTGACATTTCTCCTCCTTGCTTTGACTAGTGAGATTGCGAGAGCTGACCATAATTTTCAATTTTACTTTGGAGACTTTTATTTTGAAAATTTTTCTTCCCACTAAAATCTCATAGGGACTTTGGGAGCCTCAACTAAAATTTCTAGAATTTGGAATTTTTTGTATTTTTCAATTTAACTCCATCCCTGATCTAGCAAAGCAACTTGTTAAAGATCTTTCCAGAATCTTAACCATTCTCTCTTGTAGCCATTACTCAAATCAAATATTTAAACTTTATTTACAATGAGATACCACATTTTCAAATAATCCTTCAACCATTTGAAACCATACTGTGCAAATAGGCTGCCCTAACACATAATTTTCAAACTTTTTAAGGCTCTCTTTGAGTTTAGTATTCACTCCCTGATATAAGGTAAGTTTTTGGAGCATTTCACAAATTTTACAAGCGTCATATAGATGAGACATAAAAAAAGAGTCCTGAATTAAGGATATAAACTTTGTATGAAGCCTTGCATCTCTTAACAGTGAAAGTTTGGTCCTTTTCTTTTATCCATTTACCTTATATTTACATATTACATTAAGTTATACCTATATAGAGCATGGAATTCTCAAGAGGATCTCTCTCTAAAAATATCCTATACACTTTCCCCTTTTCGATGGCATTAGAATAGGATTCATTAGAGAAGGTGTCTTTATAAACTATCTTTCCTCTGCTACACATATCTTACAAATATATATCCACTAATTCCATTATCCTAATGAATAGGTTGATTTTTATCTTTTTGTATCTTATCTCACTTATGCTAATTTAAAAGTGAAGCTTTCTTCTTCCATGTTAGCATTAACAATGGACTAGATTTAATGACAACCCTATCCAGTTATAGGCACACTAAGTGTGTATAATGAAAATATAGGTGGATGAACTCTAAATTTAAAGGTACTTATAGTTAACTTAGATTGAATCCATTTTAATTCCTTTATGACACCATTCCAAATACTACATAGATCTACCCATATTTAATACAAAATCATTACAGTAGCTTGGGGGACTATGATTACAAGAAGATGATTTATCCAACTTAATAATAATAACAATAACAAGCTGTGTTAGACCTATTATAAGTCTACTAATTTTATGAACCATATCGAGGGAATCCTATTGAATAATTCTATGCACATTTCTACACCTTCAACAACACATATCATGACCCCATGTCACTATTGGAATTTCTATTACCATGTTTCTCAAGATTTAAATGTTTTAAATTTTATTTTTATATCCATGGGCCTTTTGGGAGGATCGTCAAAATTTTATTCAAACCCAATATATCCATCATTCTCTTATCTTCACCAAAGCCTAAGATCCACATGAAAATTTTAGTTTGATAAGATAATAAATTATGTCCACATTTCCCTCTTTTGTTGTGGACTATTTGTTTCTTTCCTTTGTGGGTTTTGATGATGGGGTGTAATTTACACCTTGTATTTTTCACATTTGTATTTTACAATTATTTTTCCTCCTGATACTTCCCATGATATTTCTACCTATAAAATTTAATTGTGTTTCAACACCCAGACTTTTAGGATGAAACTTTTAGGAGTTATTTATTAGCAAAAAAAATTAAATTATTTAATTTGCTAATAAGAATTAGTGTGTGCAGTCATGTTAATGTCTTCCCCTTTAATATAACCATAACTCTCTATAATATTGAAAGACTAAAGACAATTTTCAAGATTAGTTGTTCGGGCCCAGTTGAGTGTTGAAACTACAAATATCATAAACTCTCATGTAATTCTATGCATGTGAGTGACGACCCCAAGTGAGAAGAAGGACTTCACATTATCTACCTAAGATAATAATTGACTAAAATATATTCCCATTAATCAAACCTTATTTTGGTAAAATAATGTAATCACAAGACTTCATGAGATGATGAGCTTAGAATATGATGAACTTTGAAGCTCCTTGGCAAGAATGTGATAGACAAATTCAACGTTAAATTCATTAAATTGATTCTTTGTTGATTAAGATATTATCATAAGATAAATGGATTAGGGTACATATGTATATATAGGATATTTGAGATAAAATTGTCACAGATTCTCACATATGTAAACTATGGAAAAGACTTAAATCACTTTCAAAGAGCACCAAAAGCAGTATTACTAGATAAACAAATTAGGAAATTGAGATCAATTGCAATTGAAGGATGACTAGATGTTTATGACAGAATATAAATTATATAAAATTATGAATACGTTTAATATGAAGGAAATTTGTGTTGAAAGGGACAAGAATTAAACAAATGAACTAAATATAAGAAGTCAAGACAAAGATGCCACAATTACATGACTTATACAAAAATTAGGTAGTTACATAATGACCTACATGCATGTGTGAATGTTTATCAAAGTAAATAAAATTAGTACTTGAATTTTTCCTAAAAGGGATGAAACATGAATTACATAATTCATGAGAATGAGTCACCCACACTTCAATGTCAACAAATAAAATTACTTGCAAGAAAATGTAAATTCATATAATTATATCAATATCTTAATAAATTGATTTGAATTTTTAAAAATGAAACTTAATTAATATTAAAAATTATAAACGAGATTAGTAAACATGGTCCTATGAAAGACATGTTTCTAATCTTAAAACATTGAAATGAAACATGAAATTTAGCACTATTTCCTTAATTTTTAGGTTTTTTGAAAATTAGATCCTATTAATCCATGCAAAGAAGTGAAAATTATACTTTTTCGTCAATAAAGCATGAATATGGTAACCATTGGCTCCACATAGACTAACTAGCATATTACTTGTCGCTCTCCTTATTTAAATTACCACCTATACAATCCTTATGCTTTGCCAAGTGTTCTTCCTCATTTAACCAAAAATATCTATGAATAGTAGAATTTTGTTGATCACCATGCCACATGTTCTAATTAAAGAATTAAACCATAATTATTTCATTTTCTAAATCAATAACCTCTTCAAATTTTAACTTCTCCCTTGCTATAGCACTTTTTCCACATGCTATAGCACTGTCATGCTCCCATTTTTCATGGCCAGCCTTGGTGAAACTTTGAATGTGTTCCACACTAGTGATAACATGCATCTTGCTCAACCAATGAAACATCCATTAATTTTTGAATTATAATATGAAATTGTCTAACCAAATTTAATGTCGATTTAATGTAATGTTCCTCTAACTCAATTGTTCATAGAACTTTTAAAAATAACCTTGCACATACTCTGAATAATGTGATCGATCATCGCTGATATAGAATTGGTACTCCCTTAATTTTTTCCATTGTTTCTTTGTTATATTAGGTGCATGTATTTATTCTATATGCATGAATATGGAAATTTATGATGAGTTGTAAAACTATGATTAAACTTCCATTTGGGGTTCAAATGTGTAATTTTTAGAAAAAACAACTACTAAAACAATCAAACCAAGTGGTAATATATCCTTAATTATCCTGAAATGTGTATCCATCCATCTAAACTGGTGTGTGTGCCTTGCATACTCATAAAAAATATTCTACCTAAATTTTACAAAAAATTTATAAACAAGTATCTTTTTTGTAAGAAGCTCACAAATTTTATATTCTTTTCCATCTTTTACTTGATAAGCCGCTAATTTATATTTGATTAAACCAACTCATTCCTATCTAATTTCACTTGTAATCTCCTCATGAATACATTTTCCTAATTTTTTAAATCCACCATAAATGTTATAATTTCCATTTAAACATGATTTATTGTAAAATAATTGTCCTTTCAGTGTTTTACAAAAGATAGATGGAATAAATTCCCTAGCCAATTTTGGTGGAAATTCAATGCCACTCTCCTATAAAATGTTATTATTATGTAAATTACTAATAATATGAAAAAAAAATATCATAGTGCATTGAAAAGTCAACATGTTGCCTATCACAATAAGTGGTACGTGTGTGATTTATTTTTACATAAAAAAGGTTTGGCAATCTCAAAATATCTTTGAAAAATAAAAATTTGTGGATGTTTTCACAAAAATTTAGAGTAAAATTATGATTGAATCATATCCAATAAATGTTTTGGATGTGATTCATAGTTATGACAACCAACTCTACTTTTTACAACATCTCCTACATTACACAAAAATCTCATATTCTCTTTCCAAAATTGAGTAAGTAAATCTTTGAGAATATCAACTATAGCCTTGTCCTTTCATGGAAGTCTACCAGAGAATGGCCAGAGCTCATTGGTATAAGGTTCATTAATTATTTCACATATTTTAATTGTTTTCATTATTATTTTTATATTTATATTTAGTGTTCATTTTATTTTTGAATCCATTGATTTTTCCATATTTTTTCACTCATTGTACAAGTTATGAGTATATGTTGGGCAGCATTACAATCTTTGGTGTGTGATTTTGTGCCTACATTATGATATGAACTGTGTATATTTTCAGTAATTTCATTGTTTTCATCATCCATGTTATATGTTTTTAGTCGTAATACATATAGTAATAAATTTTACCTATGACAGAAATAATTGACATCTTTGACTATCACAATCAAAATTATGAAAGAAAGTATCCCAAATTTTTTGAGCCAATCTGCTTGAATGGTGATAAAACATTTTTTTTAATTCATTGGTTCTAAAATATTTTCATACACTTCAATTAATTACTTGTATTTTATATGCAAAATCCTTGGTGGTTTTGGTAATGATGGAATTTGTTGAGATGTTATTTCAAAACAATTATTACTATCATTGTTTAAAGGTGGGATGACATTTTATTCATTGTTTATCTATTCATCATATGTTTCCATAAAAAAAATTATGGTTAATTTCATCAATATTTGTTTCTATCAAATTTTTTTCATTCATGGAGGGTAAAGCATCATACATATATTCATCATCAAAAAAATAAAAAACCTGAAACTTTGAATGTAAACTTCCAAGATTAACTAATTCATTATTATCAATTTCATTATTATTCATTTCATTATGGTCAATTTTATCATTATTTAATTATTTTTGGTCAATTTCATCATTGGTTAATTCATTATTTTCAATTAGCTCATTATCTGTGCCATTTGGTTCATTAGGGTAAGGGTTTATACCTTGTCTACCATGAAGTTTTTGAATTTGTATATTGTGTTTCTATCTCAAATATTCTAATTCTTTTTCTATTTTTTTCTTAAATATCTTCCTTTTCATTTAATGTGATGTATCACCCATCAAGGAAAATTGATAAATTTTCAAAGGTGGGATCAAGTACATAGCTACTGCATATCATCTAGAAGTATGCAGAGAATGTTTGTGCAGATAAGATTCTTGATTTGGGTTAAGAATAGATGTTGAAAACTAATCTTAGTATATAATAATAAAGTGATTTCATTATATAACTTGATCATGTTATTACATATTGTAATCACATTATTTTTTATACAAGGTTCTGCTTCATCCAACATATCATGAAGCATATATTAAGAATAACATGATTGCATTATGTAATAATGTGATCACATTATTATAAATACTTGGTTGGGGTTAGAAATTGACATTGAGAACTAAGTGTTATCTATATTAGGAATAATGTGATCATGTTATTAAATAACGTGATCACATTATACTTAATATAGATTAGGGATTCAGGCATTAGTGCATAGGGTTTAGTGATTAGGGATTAGGGATTACATTGTACGTTTTATGGATTATGGATTATAATTTATGTTTTACGATTTAGGGATTAGGGATTAGGGCATGTAGGGTTTAGGTTTAAGGGTGTATATAAGGTCTAATGTTTGTATTCCATGTGTGAACCTATTTTTTACTACAAAGGACGTTAATTAGGACTAAATTGATTGGTAAATTAGGAAAGTTTTTAATTTAAAATTTAATGTATAATGTTATTTATATTTTACTATTTTTATAAAGTTTTTACATCTATCTTGACACCTTTATGCAATGCTAGATTAAAATAGACATCTTATGTTACCTACTTATTCTCAATAACATTTACATTCTAATGTTATGTTTTACATTATATAAAAATATCATACACATGATATGGCTAACACATTTATTAGAGTTACTTATTTAGAGGGTGGTTCTTATAAAAATTTAATAACTTCCATCAAAATAATGACATTTACAGGGGTTGTCACAAATATTGGGATCCTATTTTAATTTTCACATATACATTTCAGCACATAGGCTCAATTATGGATATTAGACTTAAGGAATACACAAAATAAAATAAAGACTAAGTAGTTAATTCAGATAATAAAAATACCAAAGCACATAATCACTCATGCCTAGATTATGACACTAACACCTTAGGGTGTTAATGTCCACTACAAAGTAATAGTGTCTAGTAGCCCTAAATTTAAGATTGTATAAATCATTTAGACCAATATGACATGTATAATATAAATTTATACACATGTAGTCATAGATTTGGAATTTATGTTTAGATTTAGATCAAATACTTGTGATTTTTATTTTTCTAAAGGAATTATTTCTTAGTGAAATAATGGCTACTTAAGTAGGAACATTGGGGTTGTGTTATGATTTATTAGTCTTCCCTTATGTTGGTACATTAGTTTTTCCATTAATTTTTTCACATGAGTTTTCACTCATTAAAATGTGATTCATAGAATGATGTATAATCATGAAATTATCTCTATCCAAAAGAGTTTTCACTTATTACATTGACAAATACTTAGACAAATGTAGGGTTTCTATGTTATTGTTAATTTTACTTAGTTTCTTGATATTTTATTTTAGTACAATTGTATAGGTTATTATTTAATACTCACATGTTCAATGAAAGTGTATCCATTGAAAACTAACCTTAAACATTCCCTGTTTCCTCTCTCTACACCTTTGGAAAGCACATGAGCACTACTCACTTGATATTTTGGTGTAGAGAGAATAATTTTTGGAATTCACGTGGGGACTAACATCATGTGACTAATAGAAATAAAATAATTACGATGGGAATTTTTGACCTATTATGAACTTGGTTCACCCTTGAATATTTGAAAAACTATTTTGGCATGAAATCATCCACTTTGTTCTAATGAAATTAGGCTTGAATCTGAGAACCTTTAGATATGTTACATTCTGTAGGTTTAAAAATTTATTTGAATTTAGGGATCATAAAAAATGAATAGTATCAAATAAGATTTTTTTATAGCTATGTAGTAAACCTATAATTTTTCTGACCAAGGCAATATCGATACTTTTTAAAACCTTGACAACTTACTTACCATAGTAACTGAGAAATAAGATGCTATGATTGTTCACATCAATCCAACATTCAATACAATATGCATGATTATACATAATTATAACTATATTGTATCGTTAGGCTATCAGTCAAATATAAACTTCATTATTTAGGAGTGAATTGATCATGAAAAATATAGTATAAGGGATTTTATATAGGCTACCTATCTATTCTAACTGGGAACTAATGAGACTATTGTCAGAGAGAATAGTGTCTCAATAGAAGCTAACACCTTTCCTACTATACTTGTGAAAATTAAAACATCTATTTATTGTGAAATATAACATGATCAATAATTTTT
>JARHVA010006076.1:590000-640000 GCA_037957365.1 Torreya grandis | reverse complement strand
ATTTAACATATTTGGGTGGATTATATTTTTAAGTAAATTATTTTACACTGTGTTTCATAATAATGAATTTTGGTTACCACATTCAACATGTACAAAATATTTTACGTGATTGAGAAATGACTCTTTCATGTCATGTTATCACTTTAGGAAAGTATTGTTTATAACAAGAAACATGGGATGTATCTAATACAATATTTTTTATATTAAATGATAGTGTGTTTTACAATTCTCATTTTTAAAAAAAATATACAATAAAAAATTGTTCTATTTACTATTATAAATAAAAATTAAAAAATTAAAAAAAAAACAATATGTAAAAGTGTCTTATTTATTAAAACGATAGGGGGTTAATTACTAAATTTTCAATGTGTTAGTACCTATTTTTTATTAAGAGTCTCTTAATAACACTAATTAAAAAAATTAACAAACAAAAACCTCATGTTCCAATCATTATTTATAAAAAAAATATGCACATTTTTACACATCCAAAATAACATAATTTTTATTCCATAAAAAATTTATTTACTATTAAAATGTACATAATACATTTTATTTTCAATGACATAAATTTTGTTATTAGTTTTCAATAATTTTAGCTTACATATCACAATTCATGTAGAGACTATTGGTTCGTAGTTGTACACCTATTTCATTTGGCCTTGCACACTTGAAGCAAATGGAAAACAAAGATGAAAATCCTACTAATATGTCATTGTATCTAGGGAAGGGATAGGAATATGGAATGCACCAAACATATAAAATCACTGAGAGCCACCAACGGAGGGTATTGTTAGCTCCTTACTACTTTTAGCTCTACTTGAACCAAGGTTTGAAGACCTATATGGTAGCTTTCTCATATGGAGTAATTCTACAATTCATCCTCCATGGGGATTATTTACACACAAGAACATAACCAGGCCATAAACGCACTTGTTCACTCCACCCAAGAAGGGTTGCCACATGGGATGAAAAAATGCAGTAAGTCAAATATAAGTTACTGAAGATAGATATGTTTGTGATTCAAACCTACACTCTAAATACTTATCAATAATAGGGGCAAAATGAAGGATAAAAATTCTAGTCTTTAAAGATTCAAATGTATACACATACTATACAAGAAAGATTTCTTGCATATGCTAGGCAAATAAATCTTAATATATGCATTATAACTCTTAATATATACAACAAGGGGTATTATTTTCTAGGTAAGATAGGGTAGGATAGTTAGATAGTTATAAATAAGAGATGGTGTGATGGTAGTTTTTAAATAGTAAGGATTCTTTAAATATTCATGACATCACTTATTAAAAATATGGAAAAAAATTAGTAACAAACTAAGGGGAACCACCAGGAGTAGTTTGCATCCATTGGGGCTAGTAACATGCAAGTACCCAAATAATCCTTAAAACCCTAGAGCATACACTGCACCTAAAATCTCATATACATCTTCTTATTAAATTCATGAACCTAGGGTGACCTTAAAATGCATTAAACAACATATTTCCAAAGCTAATTATACAAAGGGATTTATAACCTAGATTTATGCTTAAAATGACAACAAGTAATGAGAAAAAAATGAAATATTTAATCAAAAAAATTATAAAACACATTATTACACTTCATCAACAAGAATGTGTAAGAATCCTAGGTATTTCTTATTATTTTGAAATAAAATATTATATATGTCAATGTTTTAAAATGCTGCCATGGGGACAAGCATGGTGGATTTGTTCCATGTTGGATAGGGGAGTCATATAAACATGCTATTAGATCTTGATAATGGTTGTACAGCTACGACTAACTTATTAGGAGAGATAAAATGCATACAATAGTGATTCCAAAATTTGGAAGAGCCCATACGTAGTAAACATAAAGACCATCAGCATCACTAGAATAGAAGACAAGAATTCTATTTATATAATATTTAGCCTCATTTACAATCTAAGAATTAGAGTTGCATTTTAAAAAAATTAAAAATTGTATTCAACACACGAAAGTTCCATAAAAAGATGCTCCCATCTAGAAAAAATCCTTTGCCATGACTTAAATCTTCATGTATTTGCAAGAAAATTGATTCTTCTAAGTACCTCTATGGGTAATGATGAAGATTTGTAGTAAATATTTGTTCTCTTTGGATGGAAATTCATTTTTATTGTTTTGGAAAGAGAATATTCATGGTGGAGGCCAAAAAATCTTTGTCCTCTTGTGTAACTAATAGGAGATGCCCATTGACGACTCATTTGCATAGCTATAACCATTTTGACAACTGCTCTTCTTTATGTACACACCAAAGAACAAGCTTACTCTTGCAATGATGACATGAAAATATTCTAGATCCATGATTTGAATGATCTTCCTCTAATGGCCTACATTGATATTGAAAACCTATAATATCTCTCCCATGGGGGAGCTTCAAAAAGTAAAATATGATAAAATGCAATACTTAGGTTTATTTTACCTTTTTACCTTTTGGCTTCAACTTGTATTTCCACACTTTGAATTTTTGTTTTTTAGTTTTTAAAATTTTGATTTCTTAGGTTTAACTCCACATATTATAATGCATAAATTCATTATTTTTCACTTTTTAACCTTTTGGGGGAAATTCTAGCCAATTTTATAAATTTGCAATTTTTCTTTGTTTTGGGGAAATGTGGGTCCCATTTACAATATTTTAATTTCCTTGTCTTTGGTAAATATGGAGCTAAGTAGTAGATTTATAATTTTATAATTTTATAATTTTAAATTGTAGGATTGTAATTTATATTTGAAACCCCACTAAATTTTTTATTTGCAAATTGTAGAATTTTAAATTGAAGGATTGTAATTCATAGTTGGAGTTCCTCTAGGAAGTTCATTTAGCTAAATGTTTATTTTAAGGAATCTAGAACTCTAACTATAATTTGAAATTTTAAAAAATTTCAAATTGGACTTGGGGTTCCCATTTCCCTAAAATTAGGGAAATTGGAACTCCAACTACAATGTACAATTTTATAAAGTTGGAAATGGCCTTGAAACTTACCATTTGCACTAGGACACCATGTTGACTAGATTTAATAGAGTATTTTAGGAGACCAAGGTGTAATTTGTAATTAGAACAAGTTAAAATTTTCATTTCTCCAATTTTCCCTAAAGTTATTGAGTTGACTTTTCTCCTCTTTGCTTTGACTAGTGAGATTGGGAGAGTTGAGCATAATTTTCAATTGTACTTTGGAGACTTGTATTTTGAAAAAAAATCTTCCCAATAAAATCTCCTAGGGACTTTGGGAGCCTGAACTACAATTTCTATAACATGGAAATTTTTGTATTTTTCTATTTAACTCCATCCCTACTCTAGCAAAGCAACCTGTTAAAGATCTTTCCAGAAACTTAGCCATTCTCTCTTGTAGCCATTACTCAAATCAAATATTTAAACTTTATTCACAATGAGATACCACATTTTCAAATAATCCTTCAACCATTTGAGACCATACTATGCAAATAGGCTGCCCTAACACATAATTTTCAAACTTTTTAAGGCTCTCTTTGAGTTTAGCATTCACTCTCTGATATAAGGTATGTTTTTGGAGAATTTCACAAATTTTACAAGCCTCATATAAATGAGACATAAAATAAGATTCCTGAATTAAGGATACCAACTGTGTATGAAACCTTGCATCTCTTAAGAGTGAAAGTTTGGTCCTTTTCTCTTATCCATTTATCCATAACTATGAGATGATGGGGTCTAACCCCTTGTGAAATATATATTTATTTTACCTTATATTTACATATTACATTAATTTCTACGTAGATAGAGGATGGAATTCTCAAGAGGATCTCTCTCTAAAATATCCTATACACTTTGCCATTTTGGATGGCATTAGAATAGGATTAATTAGAGAAGGTGTCTTTATAAAATATCTTTCCTCTACTACACATATCTTACATATATATATATATCCACTAATTCCATTATCCTGATTTAATGACAACCCTATCCAGTTATAGGCACACTAAGTGCGTGGAATGAATATGTAGGTGGATGAACTCTAGATTTAAAGGTACTTATAGTTAACTTAGATCGAATCCCTTTTAATTCCTTTATGACACCATTCCCAATACTGCATAGATCTACCCATATTTAATACAAAATAATTACAATAGCTTGGGGGACTATGATTATAAGAAGATGATTTATCCAACTTAATAATAACAGTAATAACAAGCTGTGGTAGACCTATTATAAGTCTACTAATTTTATGAACCATATCGAGGGAATCCTACTGAATAATTCTGTGCACATTTCTACACCTTCAACACCACATATCATGACCCCATGTCACTATTGGAATTTTTATCAGCATGTTTCTCAAAATTTAAATGTTTTAAATTTTATTTTTATATCCATGGGCCTTTTGGGAGGATGGTCAAAATTTTATTCAAACCCAATATATCCATCATCCTCTTATTTTCACCAAAGCCTAAGATAGACATGAAAATTTTAGTATGATAAGATCGTATATTGTGTCCACATTTCCCTCTTTTGTTGTCGACTATTTGTTTCTTTCCTTTGTGGGTTTTGATGATGGGGGTGTAATTTACACCTTGTATTTTTCACATTTGTATTTTAAAATTATTTTCCCTCGTGTTACTTCCCATGGAATTGCTACCTATAAAATTTAATTGTGTTTCAACACCCAAACTTTTAGGAGTCATTTATTAGAAGAAAAAAATTATTATTTTTAATTTGCTAATAAGAATTAGTGTGTGCAGTCATGTTAATGTCTTCGCAGTTAATATAACCATAACTCTCTATAATATTGAAAGACTAAAGACAATTTTCAAGATTAGTTGTTTGGGCCCACTTTACTGTTGAAACTAGACATATCATAAACTCTCATGTAATTCTATGCATGTGAGTGACCACACCCAAGTGAGAAGAAGGACTTCACATTATCTACCTAAGATAATAATTGACTAAAATATATTCCCATTAATCAAACCTTATTTTGGTAAAATAATGTAATCAAAAGACTTCATGAGATGATGAGGTTAGAATATGATGAACTTTTAAGCTCCTTGGCAAGAATGTGATAGACAAATTCAATGTTAAATTCATTAAATTGATTCTTTGTTGATTAAGATATTATCATATGATAAATGGATTAGGTTACATATGTATATATAGGATATTTGAGTTAAATTTGTCACACATTCTCACATATGTGAACTATGGAAAAGACTTAATTCACTTTCAAAGAGCACCAAAATTAGTATTACTAGATAAAAAATTAGGAAACTGAGATCAATTGGACTTGAAGGATGACTAGATGTAGAAATTCAAAAAATTTGAAGGTGTTTATTATAGAATATAAATTATATAAAATTATGAATGTGTTTAATATGAAGGCAATTTGTGTTGAAAGGGACAAGAATTAAACAAATGAACTAAATATAAGAAGTCATGAAAAAGATGCCACGATTACATGACTTGTACAAAAGTGAGGTAGTTACATAATGACCTACATGCATGTGTGAATGTGTATCAAAGTAAATAAAATTAATACTTGAATATTTCATAAAAGGTATGAAAAATGAATTATATAATTCATGAGAATGAATCATCCACACTTCAATGTCAACAAATAAAATTACTTGCAAGAAAATGTAAATTCATATAATTATATCAATAATTTAGTAAATTGATTTGAATTTTTAAAAATGAAACTTAATTAATAATAAAAATTATAAAAGAGATTAGTAAACATGGTCCTATGAAATACATGTTTCTAATATTAAAACATTGAAATGAAACATGAAATTTAGCACTATTTCCTTAATTTTTAGGTTATTTGAAAATTATATCCTATTAATCCATGCAAAGAAGGGAAAATTATACTTTTTGGTCAATAAAGCATGAATATGGTAACCATTGGCTCCACATAGACTAACTAGCATATTACTTGTCCCTCTCCTTATTTAGATTACCACCTATTCAATCCTTATGCTTTGCCAAGTGTTCTTCCTCATTTAACCAAAAATATCTATGAATAGTAGAATTTTGTTGATCACCATGCCACATGTTCTAATTAAACCATTAAACCATAACTTTTTATTTTTCCAAATCAATACCCTCTTCAAATTTTAACTTCTCCCTTGCTATAGCACTTTTCCCACATGCTATAGCACTGTCATGCTCCCATTTTTCATCGCCAGCATTGGTGAAACTTTGAATGTGTTCCATACTAGTGATAGCATGCATCCTACTCAACCATTAAAACATCCATTAACTTTTGAATTACAATGTGAAATTGTCTATCCAAAAATAATGTTGATTTAATGTAATGTTCCTCTAACTCAATTGTTCATAGATCTTCTAAAAATCTCCTTGCACATACTCTAAACAATGTGAACGATCATCGCTGATATAGAAATGGTACTCCCTTAATTTTTTCCATTGTTTCTTTGTGATATCAAGTGCATGTATGAACCCTATATTCATGAATATGGAAATTTATGATGAGTTGTAAAACCATGATTAAACTTCCATTTGGGGTTCAAATGTGTAATTTTTAGAAAAATCAACTACTAAAACAATCAAACCAAGCAGTAATATATCCTTAATTATCATGAAATGTGTATCCATCCATCTAAACCTGTGTGTGTGCCTTGCATACTCATAAACAATCTTCTACCTAAATTTGACAAAAAATTTATAAACAAGTATCTTTTTTGTAAGAAGCTCACAAATTTTATATTCTTTTCCATCAATTACTTGGTAAGTCACTAATTTATATTTGATTAAACCAACTCATTCCTATCTAATTTCACTTGTAATCTCCTCATGGATACATTTTTCTAATTTTTAAAATCCACCATAAATGTTATAATTTCCATTTAAACATGATTTAATGTAATATAATTGTCCTTTTACTTTTTTACAAAAGATAGTTGGAATAAATTCCCTAGCTAATTTTGGTGGAAATTCAATGCCACACTCATGTAAAATTTTATTATTACGTAAATTACTAATAATATGACAAAAAAATATCATAGTGCATTGAAAATTCAACATGTTGCCTATCACAATAAGTGGTACATGTGTGATTTATTTTCACATAAAAAAGGTTTGGAAATCTCAAAATATCTTTGAAAAGTAAAAATTTGTGGATGTTTTCACTAAAATTTAGAGTAAAATTATGTTTGAATCTTATCCAATAAATGTTTTGGATGTCATTCACAGTTATGAGAACCAAATCTACTTTTTACAACATCTCTTACGTTACGCAAAAATCTTGTATTCTCTTTCAAAAATTGAGTAAGTTAATCTTTGAGAATATCAGCTATAGCCTTGTCCTTTCATGGAAGTCTACCAGAGAATGCCCAGAGCTCATTAGTATAATGTTCATTAATTATTTCACATATTTTACTTATTTTCATTATTATTTTTATATTTATATTTAGTGTTCATTATATTTTATAAACTATTGATTTTTCCCTATTTTTTCACTCATTGTACAAGTTATGAGTATATGTTAGGCAGCATTACAATCTTTGGTGTGTGATTTTGGGCCTACATTATGATATGCACTATGTATATTTTCAATAATTTCATTGTTTTCATCATCCATGTTAGATTTTTTTAGTTGTAATATGTATAGTAATAAATTTTACCTATGAGAGAAATAATTGACATTTTTGACTATCACAATCAAAATTATGAAAGAAAGTAGCCCTAATTTGTTGAGCTAATCTTCTTCAATGGTGATCGAAGTTTTTTTTTCAATTCATTGGTTCTTAAATATTTCCATAGACTTCAATTAATTACTTGTATTTTATATGCAAAATTCTTGGAGGTTTTGGTAATGATAGAATTTGTTGAGATGTTATTTCAAAATCATTATTACTGTCATTGTTTAGAGATGGGATGACATTTTATTCATTGTTTATTTATTCATTATATGTTTCCATAAAAAAAAATTATGGTTAATTTCATCAATATTTGTTTCTATCAATTTTTTTCATTCATGGAGGGGAAAGCATCATACATAGATTCATCATCAACAAAATAAAAAACCTTAAACTTTGAATGTAAACTTCCAACATTAACTAATTCATTATTACAAATTTATTTATTATTCATTTCATTATGGTCAATTTTATCATTATTTAATTCTTTTTGGTCAATTTCATCATTGGTTAATTCATTATTTTCAATTAGCTCAATATCTATGGCATTTGGTTCATTAGGGTAAGAGTTTATACCTTGTCTACCATGAGGTTTTTGAATTTATATATTGTGCTTCTATCTCAAATCTTCTAATTCTTTTGGTGTTTTGTTCTTAAATATGTTCCTCTTCATTTAATGTGATGCATCACCCATCAAGGAAAATTGATAACGTTTCAAAGGCGGGATCAAGTACATAGCTACTAAATATCATCTAGAAGTATGCAGAGAATGTTTGTGTAGATAAGATTCTTGATTTGGGTTAAGAATAGATGTTGAAAACTAATCTTAGTATATAATAATAAAGTGATTTCATTATATAACTTGATCATGTTATTACATACCGTAATCACATTATTTTTTATACAATGTTCTGCTTCATCCAACATATCATGAAGCATATATTAAGAATAACATGATTTCATTATGTAATAATGTGATCACATTATTATAAATACTTGGTTGGGGTTAGAAATTGACATTGAGAACTAAGTGTTATCTATATTGGGAATAATGTGATCATGTTATTAAATAACGTGATCACATTATACTTATTATAGATTAGGGATTCAGGCATTAATGCATAAGGTTTAGTGATTAGGGATTAGGGATTACAATGTATGTTTTATGGATTATGGATTATAATTTATGTTTTACGATTTAGGGATTAGGGATTAGGGCATGTAGGGTTTAGGTTTAAGGGTGTATATAAGGTCTAATTGTTGTATTCCATGTGTGAACCTATTTTTTACTACAAAGGATGTTAATTAGGACTAAATTGATTGGTAAATTGGGAAAGTTTTTGTCCCAAATCATCTTAGGGTCAATTCATGGTATAAATGATCTTTCGATTTTGCCCCAAATCATATCTTGCTCTTATAGGGGTTCTAATTGGCCTCAAATGCCTCCTCAATTAAAATAATTAACTAGCCTCCTCTTTAGTTAATTAGGTTGAAGGGGCTCGAAATAGGTCCAATTTACTTCAAATGCATAGCTAGACTGGTACTCCAAAGGCTATGTTTTGGCCACAGGCTTAACAAGTGTATTTTATGACATCTTATGATAACATCAATTATATCATAAGGCATGTATGTTTGAAGAATTTAGTGGGCATTAGGGTATATGGCCTATCATTTATGTTTTAGGAATTAGGGATTAGGGCATAGGGTTTACGTTTAAGGACATGTATATAATTTCTAATTGCTCTATGCCATGTTTAAATCTAATTATTACTACAAAGGATCTTAATTGGGATTAAATGAATTGATAAATAGGGAAAGTTTATGGTTTATAATTTAGAGTAAATTATTTAGGGTTTAAGTTTTAGGGCTTAGGTTTTAATGTATATAAGGTTTAGGGTATATATGATCAATCACAAAGATAATTGAGAACAATTTGAATAACTTGGACCCATTTGTGACTATAGAATGTGTTTTTGGGTTGTTATTATACCATGGATTACATTGTACAAATTGAGTAAATTAGTCAAATGGGGCATTCTATCACATGATTTAGGCCAAACTGAGCACTATGAACTTCATTCTTAGCCTAAATGACATTAATTTAGGATAAAATGATTGGTTAAATGTTTGAAGAGATTATATTTATGGTTTATAATTTAGGGATTAGGAACTTTAGGGATTGCAACTCAGGGTATAGGCTTTAGGGCATATAAGGTAGAATCGTGATCATAATTAAGGCAAATTTGAAATCCTTAAACCTAGACTTGTGATAAAAAAATGTGAATTTGAGATCAATTATCTCCCACATCATCACATACTGAGACTACAAAGTCAATTATGGTAATCAGTGATGCAATTTTGACCAAGTTCATCCTTTTGGACCAAATTCTTACTATAAGTAAAGGATGTTAATTGCAGCTAAATTTATTGGTTTACGGTCTACATTTTAAAGGGTTTAGGCTTTAGGGCTTATGGATTAGGGTTTAAGGTGAATGGTATAGGTTTAGGGTTTAAGTTAAATGGTAAAGAGTTTTGGGTCAAGAAATTATATATAGGGTCCAATGACCAAGGTAATTGCAGAAAATGTGATTTACTTATTCACCTATTTGTGATAATTACATGAACATGTTTGTATTTATGATAAAAGTAAGGGTAGTGAAGCCATACATGTTACATACATGCACTATACAATTGGTTGAGCCATAAATTTGGTTTGTAGGATCAGTTTTTCCCAAATCATGCCCCTAATTGTATGATTTGCCTAATTGCATCAATTCATGATAGAATCAAACTTTTAATTTTTCCCCAAATCATATCTTGCTCTTTAAGGGGTTCAAATTGGCCTCAAATACCTCTTGGATTAAATGAATCAAACCTTTGGTTAATTATGTATGACATAACATTAGGCTTAATTTCACTCCAAATAACTTTGAATATATAATTTGAAATACGTTCACATTGTACATCTTGACTGTAATTACCTCCATAATTAAACTAATCGACATTTACATTCATTAGTTGATGACTTCAAGTTTATTGAGCTCAAAACCACATTTTATATATGTAGAACTTGTGTATAAATAAATTTTGTTTTTTGCTTCAATTGAGCTAATGAAATTGGCCCTGATCAACCCCCAAATCAGATTTTATAGTCATGCAATTAGATTGAAGGGGCTCAAAATACCCCCAATTTACTTCAAATGCACAGCTAAATTGGTACTCTAAAGGCTATACTTATTTTTTCTCTATACATTTATTATAATTAACATTTCATAAAATGATATAGTATTATTAATAATAAATTAATAATAAGAATTGGAAAAGAGACTTCGTAGTTCTAATAAGGACTTCTATTCAAATCTAAACGCAAATTACATTATCAAACCTATTATACAATCTAAAATACATATGGATTAAACCGATCCGATATATGTATTAAAGTGAACCTCTCCAAGTATTTTACAGGGGACCATTAGGATAAGGCTAAATGACTTTCTAAACAATTTGAAGCGTGAAATCTTTAGCCTTTGCAAATGACACGCAGACTTATCGTTATTTGGGGAGGACGAGAAACGCTTGAACACGTTGGCTATGTTGTGGTTATAATTCAAAATAACTACAATCAGATTAGAAGCCACAACCCTAAAATATTAAAGACATAAATAGTAAAATGTAATGGATAGCCAGTCTAGCTGAACCTAACCCCATCTCTTTGGCCAACGATTTAATTTTTTTAATTTTTCAGTAGATGTTTTTTCTTAATCCTAATCGTTCACAATACAGCTATATAAACTAAAGTAGCGTTTCCATGGAAGCTCACACAAGCTCCCATACATCTAAGCGTCACATACAGACACTGAATATGGCTCGAAAGGAAAACATCGCAGCACTGGCATTTGTATTAGTTTTCGCATTGCTAATGTTCTTAACAGGTATTCATAATTCCCCTCTTTTTGTGTCTACTCTTATTTTGCTTCAATAATGTTTGAACCTAAATTGAGTTCAAAACATAAACATAGCTTTTACAGAGTAGGAATTTTCTGGATACAATTACTTAAAATAATTATTTACTGATATTTTGAATCTTACTGCTGATTCTTACGCTTTGATTTTGTCGGCCTACGATTTTGTAAATTCCAAACACTTGACATTATCAGGCAAAAATGTAAATTTAATTACCTTATAAATTTACATTGTTCATCGTTGGAATTGCTTACTGGATTTCTCTCTTGTATTTTACATATCGAAAAAATTAATTTTAAGACAATTTTTAATAATGAAAATGTTTTAATTTGTTGTAGTTTTGGTCAACTTTAATAGTCATAATATTAAGTATATTTGATATGTAACGTCCGATTTTTAATTTATAATTTAAAAAATAACAGTACATTTTTACATATAATTAAATATTAAAAATTTTAATTTTTAATTATAATTTAAAAAAAAATTAATATACCTTTAATTTTATCTACAAATTATTTTAACAACATTTTCAAAGCGTCTACAGTTTACATTTTAATTTTAAGTGAAATAGTAAAAATATTTTTTAACTCAATGTGTCGTAAAATTATTAAGCATCCAAGGATAACGCTGAAGACATGTCTCATCACTACTTATTACACCACTATTCTTTTTTATTCAATAATTATTTATGAAGCAGTATTACTTCTGATACGAACAGTCTTGGCTCTTTTTTTCAATACTTCTTTCAATTAATCGACCTAGTCAACTTTAGTAACTTTGCTTTCAATATCACAATGGCTTTTGATACAAAACAGCTTTGGCTCTTTTTTTTTTCCCCAATTTTGTTTTAGAAAAATAATGTTTTAAACCATTGAAGGAAGAAGCCCATTCACAAAAAAATATACAAATTCTGCAGACTGTCATTAGTCATTTTTTAAAAATTCCATCCAAGTTATTACTGAGTGTGGTAATTATTCATTAGTAATTGCCAGACTATTATTAGTCATTTACAATGGTATCCCCACCACAATGCCCATTCTACTCAGTTGTACATTCGTTATTAGCATTCGTTACTAGAGAGAACGAATGGTAAGAAAGGTTGAATCCCATGCTAATCCCAAGCACCTAGATCACTGGAGCTCGATATTTATAATTAAAAAACAAAAAAATAAAATAGAATCGTTATATAGTAATTTGCCCATTTCCTCTTTATAAAATTTCCCTATTATATTAGTACTTTTATTTCACTATTCACCTACAAGTGCTGCGAATCCCTAAAATATAAGAATGGTGAATGGAGGAGCTTGAGGCAAGGGTCCCCGGCTATGGACCTCATCTAGCACAATAATATAATTTTAAGTGGAATGTGTAAATATATCAATTAATAAAAAAAAGCAAAATAAATTATATGAATGGTTATAATAAAAGTATAGTTAATAAAAAAATTATCGTTATAAACAATTAAAAAAATATACTAGTATTATAAGTTTTTAAACAATATTTTAACTAAATATGGTTATATATTACAATCCTAGAAACAAAATAATATAAAAACACAACTGTGAATATTGAGTATTTAGAAGAACACTAGAGGTAAGTAATGACAGAGGATCTTTGGAAAGCAAAACAAACATAAAAAATTGGTCTCTGACCATGTAATTAAAGCCACCAACCATCTTGAGATTTATTCGGTAGAGCCAAATGTATGGGCATGCGAAACCCAAGAAGATGGTCATAATAATGCCATTTTGTCACCACCCCCCGTTAGGAAAGCCCAACAAGAGGACCCAACAAAAGCTATCTCACATAGTTGATGACTACATTAGCTACATTAAGAATGAGGGAAGAAGAAATAACCATACGAGTTTCATTGACATCTAAGCATAAATGGACGATACCCTTGTAGTGGCACATATAGAGGGACCTTGCTCATTGGTTATGAAATCTATGCTCAGTGATTGACGAACTTTTGTAAATTCTAAAACTTGAAGGCTGCCTTCTTGAACTAGTATTAGACATGTAAACATGTAGATATGAGCACAAAAACTATATCATTAATAGATAAATATTGAAATAGAGTCTAATAGTTACATTGATAAATTTGAAAGCTTAAATTTGATTAAAGTTTTTTCAAAAATTTAATATAATGCTATGAAGGTTGGGCACATAGAAGGATCCACAAAAAAATCTATCCTCGAATTGACGGATCCTTGGTGGAGAGGTTAAAAAAATTGCATATCGATTTCCAAACAATTTGTGATCAATGGTGGGTAAAAAAAACATTTTTGAAATGGGTTTGAGAGAATTTCAAGAAAATGTGTTTAAAGGTTTCAGGTGTAGAACATGGAGGTAATTTAAGATGAAGCACCCCAATTGAGTGAGCCTTTATCCTAGCGACAAACATTGGTAGACTAGAACTGTAAAAAATGAGTGGGATTTGGATTAGTCTTAGAATCCCATATTTCGTTAACAAAAACAAGCCATCATTAGGGAATATAGTTCAAACTCTACTAACTATTTATGTTTTGAACAGATAAGGATAAGGGACTCATAATATGATATAGAAACCATGGAGAGTAGTTCTTAAAAATATTATCACAATTCCATCACCACTCTTTCATCCATTCCAATGGTAGCTGAAGGCCAAGTTTATATAATGTATCATATGGAATAAGTTCCTAAATATGAAAAACAAAGGAATATAAGAAGATGATAACTTAGACATTCCTTAAAAATTAGGCCAATGAATCCAATCTTTGGGAGATATTATATCCTGCACTGTGAAAAATCAATTCATGAAAAAACAAAGGGAGTTTATACTTAGAATTTCATCAATATAATAATTGTTTATAACTTTATAATGGGGGATCATAAAATAGGGTTGTCATTAAAGGAGAGACTAAATCTAAATCTAAATTCATCTCAAACCCATTTTAGAAGTTATTTAGAAATATTTAAAAGATTTCTATATTCTTTGGCCACCAAAGACCTCTCAAATTTAATAGGGGCAAAGGTAATGAGAAAATTATTTAGACCTATATTTTTATAATTGACCTTAACATAATGGAAGCTTGTGGTAATGTAATTATAAAGTATGAATTTTAATGTTTCAAGACCATCAATGGTACACACAACCCATTTCATAGATAGATAAGTGATTTTTTTGTAAATGTCTATGATATCTACTCCACTTTTTCCCTATGGAAGAAGAAAGCATCCCTTGACACTATATGAAAACATCTGATTTGATGAAAAATAACCAAAATAAAATGTATGAGTTTCATATAAAGTGAATCGTAGCATGCCTTTGATGGCACCTAGCATGAATTTTAGTAATCACAAATGACAATTAAAAATTAGTGTAAATTAAAAAGTTACCTACAAGAGATAAATGATTTATAATCAACTTACATATTTTATTTTCAACAGTTTCTAACACATACTACTACAAATTAGAGAAGGAAGTGTGAAATGAAAATGGAAATCCCAAGAATTTAAATCTTTTTCATCTACTTATCCATTTCCTGTATAAATAATATATCTAGTATCACATCAGAATCATGATCTACCAATAGCGTTAAGTTTCGGTCCACTAAAAATTAGAACCCAATCATTTATAATAAATTTCAAGTTATTTCAAAACTTATTATAAAGAAGCTATATTTCCAACATGCATAAGGAAAGAGTCATCTACATTGTGTCCATCAATAACTTCCTATGATAATTCCCCTTTTTATCTCTATAGAAAATAAAATAGTCAAAGGCTTTCGTAGTTAATATGTAGAGGTCATGAGTAAGTTGAAATGTTTGTCTAAATGAGAGAAAAAGGTTGAATCTCTCAGAGTTTTGAACATTAGAATTTGAACAAGAGGACTTATAGAATAGAGTCTATAAGAATGGGAGAAATATTAATACAAACCTTTAATAAATTAACATGGATAGGTTAATGGTCAATTCAATGAATTAATATGATTTTTCAAATTCAATCTTCAAAATTAAAGTTTTTGTCAAGAGGCACAAACCCATTCCATACCTTTTCATATTGCAAAATTTCTATCTAGGATGTAGTGAATTTTGAAAAAAAAAAATCTACTCAAGTTTAAAATTTAGAGGAACGATATGACATATATGAAGTTCCAAAGCTTTAGATATCATTTTATAGTAGATATTTAATGAGGTGATCAGTTGTAAAAGAGTAATACACTCAGGATCTATTAATTTAGGGATAATTTTAATGTTTCCTTGGTTAATAATATTCCTTATAGATTTAGTATGTAGAGATTCATGGTAAAATTAAAGTAAGTCTAGTTTTAAAAACATCCATGTGGGATTTTAGACATCATATAGTAAAACATCCACTCTAGGTAGGCCATGATCTACACCACTAAAAAAATCTCATCAAGAGTGAGTGTAACATCACAAAGCCATTGATTTCAAGGGATTAGCTTTAAAGGAAGTATATCCACACTTTATTTCAATTATTGGCATAAGTTCAAAGTATCTTCATTTGTCTAAAATAAAAAATTATAATGGTCCTGAAAGGTTAAATATATTTTAGGAATATTTTTTAGATGATTATTGACCATAGAGTTTTCCAAAAACTAAAACCAAAGAATAAATGCATGGTTTCCATGATTAATTAAATCCATGTGCACTATTCTAAAGACATAGTTTCTAAATACTGGTGTGTGCCAAAATAAATATTCCATATAATTATATGCAACAATACAGTAAGATAAACAGGAGAAAGTCACTGCATGTCAAAGTTAAACCAATCCATATTTTCATAAATCATGGGGAAAAATAATGGGATTTATGATCTAAAATTCACTCTTACACATAATCTATGAATCAATGGGAAATGATTTGGTATTGAGCCTTGAGAAGTGTTTAGCATTAACAACTAAGGGGAGGACACTCGCATTTATTAGTGATTTTTAGATGTTGAGCTACCTAATAACATGAAGAGATTCATGAAGCCTATAAAATGGAGATATTTAAGAAGGTAAAAATACTGGCATGGCCTTATGGAAAATATTTTTGGAATGTTGACAAAGATGAGATTGAAAATTATGTAATTATTGTAATTAGAATGGTTATAGAGTTTTAAAGAGAGGGAAAGAAATAGTGAAGATAGTTTTTAATATTATCAAGTGTGATGAAGCATATTGTAACCATGATGTACTAATCTATGAACAAGGTTCCTTATAATGTTATTTTTATTTAGGACTATCGAATAGTGTTATCATGCTCATATTAATTATGTATTTTTTTAATGATGTATTAATTAGTGAAATGATGAATACCTAAGTAGAATAATTATTTTTCTGCTATGGTTTAATAGTTTTTGCTTATGTTGGTAATTTAATAATTCCAATATTTTTTTTTATTTTGAATGTTCACTCACTACCACGTGATTGATGTAACATATAATGTTATAAATATCTCAATGCATATGAGTATGGACTTAATTAATAGACTAATACATAGATAAATTTAGATTTTCTAAGTTAATGTTAATTTTACTTAGTTTACTAATCTTGTGTGTTTCTACAATAGTATAGGGCATTATCTAAATACTCTTATGTGCATAATGGTATGTGCATGAGATAATGAAACTATAGACATTTCCAACTAACTTTGGCTCTTCCTAATTTTATCTCTAGGTGTTGGGTTAACACATGAGCACTACTCACATGATATGCCTATGTAGAATAGATAAATGTTTGGATGCATAATAGGACTAGCATCGCTAACTAATAGACTACCACCATCCTAGTTCTCTTATTTAGATTTGGTTATTTTTTTTAATGCAATTGTAAAAATGTATGATGTACTATATGTCATTGGAGAATACTTCATGATGGTTTGAGAAGATGGAAGATAAATTTATAGAGCACCACCCTAGATGTGGGAATAAATATCTAATGTACAGGGTGGAGTAGAACCTAAACTATTTTTACTATATATGAAATACCAATGCATTTACACACATAATTTTTTTTGTATGCTATGAACAAGAGTAGAAACTTTGGATGGAAGTAATCTTGGACTAAATAACGTGTGTAATAGCTGAGGAACCTATATTTTTTATGGAACAAAGATGTTGATGCTTAGGGATATGGGTCATTTAATAATTAAGTATTCTATTTTGTTGTATCCATGTATTCTTATCCATAGGTGGCTAAAGGATAGTTATTCTAGGAACCTAGAGGTCCATATTTAAGATAGTTATAATTAGATATCATGATGTTGATGGTAGTTAGTGGAATAGATAAATTACCAATGGCTACTTATATACCCACACACATTAGAAATGTGTAATGTATAAGGTAAAAATATAATGGTTTTTAAAAGTTGGAAATGAAGGGAAAATATGCATGAAAATAC
The DNA here is from genome assembly GCA_037957365.1 of Torreya grandis. NCBI lineage: Eukaryota > Viridiplantae > Streptophyta > Pinopsida > Cupressales > Taxaceae > Torreya > Torreya grandis. Next base: position 621,982 of record JARHVA010006076.1, on the reverse strand, counting down.
TAGGTGAGTGTGAGATCAGATGGTACAGATATGATAAATCTTAATAGAAAGTGACAAATAAAAGTGAATCTAGGAAAATAGGGTATACCAATTCATGATATTATTCAAGGACCTATGTTAAATGATAATGGATGAGGAATAGTCTTTCATATAAGATATGCTCTCCACTAAAAAATAAGTGTTCATCAATGTGTTGGAGTGAACTATGGAGAGAAAAGTTGAAGTGATTAAAGAATACTATAGATGAGGAGAGAATACCATGGATATGCATGACTACCCTCTACCTAAAGTGAATGGTCAAGTTATTTATTATAAAATAGAATAAATTGACCAATACATTTGTCATCTCTTAGGAGTAAGAGAGTTTGTAGTAGAACAAGGAGACGGAGGTGTCTTACAGTAGATCAACCATTTCTAACTAATCAAAATTGTGGTTACATAACCTATAAAAACATTGAGCCTAAGGATGTTTGGTATGAAATCAATAGGAAGGGGTCTAACTCTTTAGACAAGTAGCAAGACACAAATTTAGATGGTATTAGTTAGATGACTAATATCGAGTTAGTATTTCATGCAAGAAATAATGGGATTTTTAATGCAACCTATTGAACCAAAAATATGAGGAATATGAGGTACCTTTAGAGCAATCCAAAGATTAGACACACCAATACAACATGTGATTAAAGCATCAACTATGCCCATTCTTGATCTTTAGAATTTTTTAGATGTATTTGAGCTTTATTGACTGTTATCGAGTGGAAAATACAATGAATAACATCCATAAGTGAAAGATAATATGGAATGAATAGGAACTTATGTTTTTTTAAGATAAGACAAGTTATATTTAAATGATGTTTTTAGATCATTTCCAACCTGGTATCAAAAAATGAATGCCAACTAAGATATTGAGGATTATGGCCTTTTTAAGGCATCTTTTTTGAAGGAATTTGACATTCCTAAATTTGAGAAGTAGATTATAATTATATTAGAATAAATCAAATAAGAACTAATAGAGAGTGTTTGTGGTTACAAAGATAGGTTGAAAAATCTACTATCTAAACTCTCCTTTGATATTGATGCAATAAAACACGTGCATTGGTTTGTTTTAGGGTTGACTACACACTTATGATGTACCTTGTTTATGAAGATGTTTAGCAAGAATTAAGAGTATATATAAGGATCATTAAGAGTTAAATATTTTGGATTCATATATACTAGAGTCATCCCATTAAAGGAGGTGTAGATCACGTTGATGGGTTCCAATCTATAAAATTTTATAGCTAATAGTGATCCCAATAGTAGGAGTGGGTTATGGTGTGTATATTGTGAGGTCAAAGGGAAAATTAAGAAAATATAGCCCAAGAGAAATTTATGGGCCAAACAACTCTTTTGATAAATATGCTAGCAGTTTTATCATGTGCAAAATATAAGAAATATTTACTTCTCAACCCAAGTAAAGGTCTCCCTCTATTGAAATATTTGTGATTCCTCCACCCAAAAAACTAACTATAGCTTGATTGATGAGCTTCATAAGGCAAGATATTAACGTGAAAAATAGACTAAAACATGACCCTTTCATAAATTTGTGGTAGCTATAGGAATTAGTGAGGATATAGAGGTTTTGAAAGACATAAAGGTTGAAGGTTCCCCCACACACTTGTTAGAAATGTAGATCACCAAACCACTACTAATGTTAGCACCAAAAGTTGCTACTTTTTGATATTTCAAATGTTACCACAAGGTCAAAGAGTGATCAAATTTTTATGCTAATATAAAGTATATATAAATACCCAAAAATTTTGTTGGAATGATCAAGCTCAAACATAAAGAAGAACAATGGGTTCTGAAGGAACAAGTGAAGAAGGATATATGCTCCAAGTTGAAAATAATAACTTTAGAGGCATGAGTATATGACCACCAGTGTCTCATATTGATAAAAATGTAATTGGATATGAACGAAGAAGAATTGAAGATAAGGTAGTATACACAAATCCATCCATAACACCCTATCTAGATGGCTTGCACAAAAAGAGATATTGCATGAAGCCATGGGTGACATTCATAATCTATAGTCTTAAATGTAATATGTTAACGACTTTGATAAAAATAAAAAGAATGAAATACAACCCAAATAATATGTTGATAAACAAGAGGGTGATCTTATTAAGTTAGTATCTATTATATGTACTAATGTGATGGTTCTTATGCGGAAAAATATCTTGGTTGATTACACCATAAAAAACCAAATCAGCTTCTAGTTCTAGATCTAGTAAAATGTCATAAAGTATGGATAGCTTATAATGTATGAGAATTAATAGTATATGTAGACATAAATGGATAGTTTTTATGTAAAATTATGGTAGACATAGGTGCTAAATCTAATATCCTCATAGGGGATTCTTGGCACAAGATAGGTAGAGCTAGTTTACATCTCTCATCGGACATTTTTTAATGGTGAAAAAATTGAACTCAACCCATGGGTATTTATAATAATTATAGTATCAAGATAAAGGATATATAGTTTTTAGTCAACTTTGAACAAATCATTCAAGTCGAGGTAGATAATTACCTAACTTTTCTTATAGACCATGGTGTTATGTTAATAATTTATACACATGCTTCAAGAAGTGCTACATGAGTTTTGAAAATGGAAAATAATGTAGGTTTATTCCATTTTAAAATAAGTAAGTCCCCCTTTATATTGAAAGTGTTTATTTGGAAGATGAAATTAATAGCATATAAAATTTTATGAAATAAGGAATCATGAATGTGAAACCAACTAAGGGTGGCATATTGAGTTGTGAAAAGGCAAGTCCATATTTGGCACCATGAACATTGATTTCAAGTGATGGGTACATGAATCCTAGATATTAAATAACCAAAAGTGTGTCATACTGAGATTAAAAACATAATTCTAGCATGTAAAGAAGGAATTATACACTAGTATCAAACCCTCTCCAGGTAATAATACCTTGATGTCAGGTGTCACATTATAATTAAAGTGAGTCATCCAAATAATCAAGGGGAAATTTTATTAGTAAACTTTCTATGGTAATTCCATATGCACTACCCCATTTATGAATGATTTGAAGGCATGTGTCCCCAACTAAAAATATTGCATTGGTCCCTTGGTGTAAACCTTAAAGAACACTTTTGTGTACTAATGGGATACACACAAGTTGATTCTTATAATTGATACCAAGTTTAAAGATTCCATATGTTCTACATTTTAGCATGAAAAGGAAATTAAAGGGTTACCTATGTATAATGGTGAATATGATCCATAAGCACATATCTATGAATGGAAAGAGAAGTGGAAAATACCCACATCTTGATTTTTAGAATAGTTATGGTTTCATGGTTTTTACCAAAATATGTAGACTTGGGCCCATGCATGGTATGTCATGCATTATATGTGCCGGGAGACTAGTGATTATAACATGCTTACAGTTAAAATCATCCATACTTTTCCTTTCTCATCCCATAATTTGGAACTAGTTGATCTGATATAATACATTCACCACTTTATCCTAGAAGATGAAGCTATAATGGATGAATAGGCTAGGGAGATGTATAAAAATTAATGACTTAACTCAAATATTTTAGGATTATGATATAAAAATGATTTTAGTGTAGACAACGAAGCAGTATGGATTTTGTGCAACTAGAAATTAATTGTTGTAAAGTAAAACCTTGATTTTTGAATTAGTGACCCTAACCACTTACAAGTTAAAACTTGATACAGTTAGAAATAAATGGTTGTTATACAACATAATCAGCATCAGTGATACTAAAAGACTTTTAAATCCACTAATGCAAATATTAGAACAAAACCATAACCCAAGATAACCATCATTGAAGATTATTTATCTGATTTTGAATTTGTGTGCATCATAGAATTACTTTAGGAATTTCAATATCTTTTATAAAAGAGCTACATAGAGATGAATTTTGTAAATTCATCATTACAAAATATTATGATGAACCTAGTAGATAGAGTGACGCCCATGAATAAGTCGCCATACCATACGAACCCAGAGCTAGATGTGAAGGTAAGTTATATATTCATAAAAAACTGAATGTAGGTGTCGTCTACCAAGTAGAGGATTTTGAGTGGGTAAGCCCAATGGTAAACAACATAAAAAATTATGGATACATCCACGTATATGTCAACTACTAAATATTTAATGATGCATGGACATTTAATCCTTTTCTTGCCCACTTTAATTAGTGAATTATTGAAAAATTTGCAAGTTGTGTGGTTTACTCCTTCACTGATGGATATTTAAGCTATCATTGGGTGTGTATTGATGAAGATGACAATCCTAAAACCACCTTCAAAACTAAATGGGTTTCCTTGTCTTACAATGTCACATAATTCATATTATAGAATGCACCTACTATCTTATTATGAATCATTATTGTATCCTATAAATATTCCATTCCCTAATTCCTTAAAGTGTATATATATGAATAAATAATCTATAAATTGGTAAAATATCAACATGATAACTTGTAACTCATGTTCAAATGTTTGAACTAACCATAGATGTATTTGAATTTAAAGATGTGTATCTTTTATTACACCTTTTAACATATTGATCATCATTGTGTTTTGTAAAGGTTGCCTTTTTTTCCCTTGTTAAGGTGTCCATCATTATTTAGTTAGAATTTCCCACCACTCAATGGGATGTGCACACATTCTTAAGTAATACCATCTATTATAGAATGTTCATTCAAAACTATGCCATGATTACCACACCATTAGAATAAATTATTTTAGATTTATTAATATATTAAAAATAGCAGAATTTCACAAGTCATTCTAAATGAGAGAACTATGTGAGCTTGATTCCCTCATCAATATATTCGATATATAAGAAATATTTAGTCATTGCGGGTTTGATGGAGGTCATCTCAACCAATTCCTCTCCATCATTTTATTTACATACATATTTTAATAATTATACTCCCTATTATGGTTTCAACATGGAAAAATATATTTACAGGTCTTCTACACACTACCAAAGTCAAATATGTGCAAGCAGACATAAATTTCACTATACAAGTGATTGTGTTTTTATTTTGTATTTCCCTCTAATGGATAAAATATATGACAATTTAAAATAATGGAATTATGTCTGATCCTAGTCTGCAAATCATGTCCTTTTGTTTCAACATCAGTTTCTAGGTAGATTCATATCATGCTCCTATTTCTATGTTTTACTCATTTTTCAATCAATAAATTCAGATCTGAGGTAGGAGAAACTTATTTTGTTTTTTAATTTTATATTTAGTATTATTCTAATCATTAAAACATTATTGATTTAAATATTTTAATTTAATTGTTCTCTTAAAAATTTCATTTACAACATTTTGCATTATTATAGATAAATTATATTAATTTCTATTGATTACCACATTAATTCCAATTTTGATATAATATATTGGTGAATAGGTTTATTATTTTAACTAAACCCTAAGTTTGTCATAGGTTTCTAACCTTCTAAGGATTTAAAAATAATTGTCCTATGGTTAAGATAATGTCATAATGTTTTATAACTAAAATGATATTATTTTGATCATGGATTCAAATATTATCCTAAAATAACATTATTTTAAACATAGATATAATATTTTACCATTAAAAACACTTTATTTAAACCTCAAATATCATATTTGACATTGAAATCACCTCATTTTGACCTTGATTTTTAGGGCAACTTACTAATATACACACACCAAAAAAATTCTACATTTTTCTAGTTTTTAATTTCTTGTTATTTTCTTTTACTTTTTATACTCTATTGTTTAACAATATACTTAATTTTACCATCATAAATTTCAGCTTTCTATTCATTTCTACTCAAATAATTTATGGCTATATTGGATGACCATATTTTTCTTCAAAATTTATGAAAACATACTCATTCACATATTAAAACATAAGCACCATTAATGCACCCAAAAAAAGAAGTCGGTTATAACCTAGGAACAAGAGTAATCCCATATTTAAGACGTCATAAGCCTTCCTCTTAACCTTCAAGATGGTGGTAGCTACTTTAACTCTAACCAAGTCCATTATGTAACTAATATAAAAGGTATTTTGGCCAACTTTATGATCCAAATTAACGTATTCTAAACGTATTTCATTAACTCCATCCACCTCCCACATCTCCTTTTGACATTATTTTTATTTTTATGTAATCAAAAGTACCAAAGGCTTATTATTTTGAATCCCTTCATGATAAAAATTTATATATAAAAATTTTTATAATGGAGTTGGAAAATCAAAATTAATGTTTATATTAAAATATCTCACCATTAGAACATAATATCTCATACACATGTAATCCATATCATGTTATATACATATTCATCTACCAATCTTTAGAATAAAAACCAATACATCTAAATATTGTGAATATAAATTTGTAGAAAAGGATAATAATATTTCAAGTAATATTATAATAAAAATGAGTCCAAATAATTTTATTATTTTACCTTTTGTGGCTCCTTAAAGGAGATAAAAATACTATTATGCGTATTTTAGAATGTATGGGCATCATACAATTAGTTATTTGGTTTTGAAAGAAAAAATACAAAAGATAACTAACATTGCTGATTTTATAAAAGATAATTAAATCAATAAAATCACTCACATTATGATTGCGTCTCCTAAAGAACATGTTTAAAAATAACAAAAGGAGCAAGCATGGGTACGAAAAGATAATTCGTAAAAAGAAAAAACATAAAAGGGAAAAATTATAGCAGTCAAAATTTAAAAAGGAACAAGATTACAAAGATAAATTTAAAAAGTAATCTATCGAAAATGAAAATTTACTAAAATATAATTTATTTATATTAAAAAAATAATCAACACAAATAAAACATGCTCAAGAAATAAATTCCCATAAAGGAAGGTCAAAAGGAAAATGTGCCTAAAATCAGTAATGATGAAAATGTGTATGATAAAGTTTCACACATAAAATAATAAAGTGAAAAATTAGGTTACAAGAGGAATAGTTTGACTAGCAAAGGCTATATTTCTAATAATTGAAGTCATACAAGTTATAAGAAGAATAAACTGACTAGGGACAAACAAGGTTATAAAAATATAAATTATTGAAATATAAGTTTCAAAAACAAGTTAAAGTCATGAAATAAAACATATTTATGAAATGATTCCTTCTAGATCATGTCTATGTCACCTTTGGTCCTAAAATTGGTCATTAAAATTTAAGGACAAGAAAAAATATAAGAAAAATATTATAAAAATAAAAACATTTCTTCAATTAACATACAAACAAATTCAACTAGTATTATCAAATCAAAGACACTAAAATTTAAATGATCTAGTTATAGTCCTAATTATATTTCACATAATTATACATCTCATTATAATATTTAACTTGAAAATAATTGTATACATAGTGAATTAGATAGGTTTCTTACTGAACACAATTTATTTTCTTATTCTAATACATGGACATGTAGAACATTTAGTTCAAAGAAAGTAATCAAATTATGGATTTCCATAGATTTTTTTGATTCTCATACTAATTATATCATTTATTTCCATGATTTATTTTCAATATTTCAAAACTCAAAAAAATTAAAAAAATTGAAAAATGAATAAATATGATTTTACATAGATTCTTGACTATTACATCTTATTCCTTTATTTGCTTGCATGTGAAATCGGTTGATTAATTATTAAAACCCTTTTATCTTATTAAATTTTCGTATTCTTGACCCTATTTTTTCAAACTTAAAGATATAAATATTATAAAATAATGAAAACTATTACATATTATTCCATGGATCTATTTGTTTTCATAGTTTTGTTGAATTTTTTTCATCTTCAATCAAGGATAAACTTGACAAATAAGGGACAAAAATAGATGCAAATAACATCCCCAATGTTTGACTCTATCTTAAATAAAATTTCATTTCAAAATAAAAATCTAAGAACACATAACATTAATTTTTATAAGTTGTAGTTGTTCTACTCACTTTTAGTAAGCAAATCATTGTTTATTCAGGTAAAATATTTATGGTCCTATGCTATATTGATTATATAAGTATAATTTTTTTTAATGTGTACATTTGATAAAATTAGGATATGCATCTTTTCTTCTACATACTATATTTTCTCTTACATGATTTACAATGTTTCAACGGAGGAATCTTGCTCATACATGTCCATGACATCATTTATAGTACATATTTTCAAGTTGAAACATATCAAAGATTATTCTAATCTATCTCATATATTATAATTTTGAAACCTTTTTTATCACAAGTATATATGATTTCTGGTTTCAAATATTCCAAAAATATAAAGACATTAAAATATTTTAAAAATAAAAAGACATTTATAATATTATAAAAAGACAAATTTGGGACCTGAGCATGTGTAATAGTCTAATTTACATATTTTTAATATGTTATTTATCTCACGATCACTAGATAACATTTTTTAATCACAAATATATTTCATTGGGGTTCATGAGTGCTTTTTACTTCTGGTAAAGATTAGGTTTTCAAAATGGCCTACCCTTTTAAAAAGGAGATAAAGAGTAAATATTGATATCCTGGTGTTTAGGAGCATTATGTAAGGTATACATAATTTTACATGGACTAAGATGTTGGACATTCCTTTTCCCTATAGCCTTTCTAAAATGGGGGCATCTTATCCACATATGACACTATGTGTAAGGGTTATTGTACCATAACTCCTTTACTATTGTGTAGTATAATATTTATAATTGCCTTGCTAATATATCTAGATTGTATTTATATACATTCATATTATATTTTCTAAGATGTGATAATATTACATAAGCATAGTGCAAATTTAAGTTTATAATTATATGTTCCTTCTATGTTATTATTTTTACATACTTGATTACATCTTACCTGACTAAGACAATTATCGATTGGAACTTGTGTATAAACTTTCTTCAGCATGTATATGAGAATTTGTTTAGGGTGTGAAAAATTTCAACATGCCTATTTGATTTGGACCCTTGGCCCTTATTTGTGCATGACATTTAAAAATGTAAATTTCTATCAGACCTTATCCCTTTTTTGTGTGTGATATTCAAACATGTCCATTACATTTGGCCCTTGGACCTATATATGTAATTTATAACTTTCTATATTTGAACATATCCCTTGTCTATGGCCATTGGAATTATTTTTTACATTTACTATTATTGTGTGTGTCTGAATGTATCTGGTTATTTAAGTTCAATTGTTAAAATGAAAGAGTGAGTGAGAAATTTTCATAACATGTGGGACTATTCAAACATATTTTATTGAAAAACATAGTCATGAAGGCCTGGATAAGGTAGTATATTTTTGAACTATTGAGCTGCATAGTGGAAATGGACATAAAATGCCTCACCCACTAGATATTTTCCCACATCATGTTTCTCCAAGTCATATAATGTGTTTGTATTATGATTCCTTATTAAAACAAATTTAGCGTTCAAATTATTATAAAATATTCATTTATCAATCAAGGAAATTTTAGGATGTTATAGAATTCATGATTTATTATATATTCCTAATGCTAGAGTGTTTGGTTATATGATTTATTTTAGAGTGGATAGAGAGTTTATCAGAGGAATTACTTTTCACAATCACTCCTCTCAAATCATCATTTGTAATTTTATAGATGAATATTTCATAATTCTTCATGATCAATATTTGTATTCTAAAGATTCACTTCACTACCTTGAAATTTTATGTTAGGCTTCTTAGCCAAGCCTATAATTTGATAAAACCTAGTTTTTTCAAACCAAGCATGAAATACTTACATGAATAATTTCAACATGATTAATTTAAATTGATAAAAAAGCATAAAAAATTGAATTTATTAGTATTCCCTTATATTTTTAAATTTATCCTTTGTTTTTTTGGTATTATGTAATTGATAAATTGAAAATAAATCTCTTTGTAGCTTACTAATCCTCTTTCTCTTATATACAAGTTTCAAGGTTGTACCAAAATTATTATCACCACCCATGTTAACTATTCCTCTTGTTGGAATCCTTAATATACTCATATGACAAAATATAACTTAACCTTAGATAGTTTATGTGGACAAGTATAAATAAGAATCTAATATTAGACAATATTTATTCTAACATTTTTTCATTCCTTGTGGCAAAGGGGAAATGGCCATTATTGACATCTATAGACAAAACATTGATGTTAATGTTAAGTGGATTATTATAAAAATTGATGTAAATGTGGTTTGAATTATTATCCTAGGAAACTTCATTATTTTAGGATCTCATTAAAATAGTATTTTTTGGAAAAAAATTTGCTTGCATAGTCTTTTAATTAACTACATCATTGTAAATATAAAAATATCCTTTTTGGTAAATAACATCTAGAATTATTTTGAAATAAACAAATGATTTGTAAAGTGGGTAAGAGATGTATTTTTCATTGGTATATCTTGTAATGACCACAACCTATGGTGGTACCCTACCATGGCCATTTATAATCTCCCTATGAAATATATTCTAGACATAAAACATCTTTAATATTTCAAAAAATGTTTTTGAAGTATTTAGGATTTGTTTTCCTATCATGATTGGATCACATGGTGAATATTGAAAGGTAAATATAATATTATGAACTTATAATTATGTTCCATTATATGTATTTAGGATATAATGCCCAATGTCATCCTTCATAATATGGGTTTGCAACATTCATTATCATGGTGGAAAGATTGATAGTTTAATTGTGATATTGATTTAGAAAATTTTCTCCTCGTCTCATATCCTGTATCATGACTCTACTATCTTATATGTTTGGAAACGTCAATAGGATATGGAATATAAATTTATCTCCTCAAGCATGGATTTATAGATTAATTATAATTTAGAATGCCAAGATTAGGCCAAAAATTGACCCCATTTTATGGTATGTAGTTTATTGAGGTAATAATCTAGAGGAGCATGTCAATCACATTTAGATATTCACCCGCAAGTTACCAACATGATTATAAATTTAAAATTTTAATAACTCATCTACAAATGTTTGGTATATTAGAATACCTAAAAATGGAACCTCATATTATTTTATCATTACCAGTAACAAACAATAATTTGGCACATGACCTTTTTTAGAACCAAGCCAAGTGGCCTTTATATATTATTTTCTATAGAATTTTTCTTATAAATTATTAGTCTAGTTGAGATATGAAAGTATATAAAGTTAATGATATTTAATAATGATGATATTTCTATGAATTAATCTATTGATATTAAGATAAACCCACATTTAACTAGTGTGGGTATCAACCTAGACACATTAGGTGGTCTGGGTCTCCCTCTAGATAGAAAAATATGATGAAGAAAACACATAAGACATATCCAAAAGATACATCCTGATGTTTGGCTCACTCCTTAGATGGAAAAAACTGACCAAGAGTACAAAGAGGACCCAACCATAAGAGGTAGCTATATTAAAGTATCATAAGGGACCAGGTAAGGGAGAAACATAAAAAACCAATGTCAAAACTTCTAAGTCACCTATTGGTGACAAAGGAAATAAGAAAGAGAATCAAACCAAGTATTCAAAAGGGACCCTACCAAAAGAAAGAACCATTTTAGCTAAACCAAAAACTAGCCTATATTTAAGGATAAAGAGGCTTAGGTCTAAAAGGAATCCTTAGTGTTTCTAGGGAAACTACAAACTACTTTTAATTAGTTTGGGAACTAGCCTAGACACAAAAAGTGGTCTAGGTCTCCAAAGATAAGTAAAGAGGATAAAGGTTAGTTGGGTATTTTTTAAAAAACAAAAACCCAAGTAAAACATAATAGAAAATTAATCCCAAATCACCAAATCCATGAGGTGAAAATAACAAGGCCCAATGTCTAGCACAGGAAAATATGTACCCCAAAAAACCTAAATATTTCAAAGATAACCACCCTAAATTCTTAAAATATAGCCAATGGTCAAATCCTATCGAGGAAAAATAATAAGCACTATATTGAAATGGTAGAGAATGGTTAAATATCATAGTAGAAACATTAATTTGAAATTTAAAAACATTCATGTCACCCTATTACCTATCAAATAATGGTCACTAACCAAACCCAATTATGACTTATTAGCTTTTAGCATTAATATAAGCTAACATGAAGTCCAAGGGTCATGCATTCCAATAGGAAGATTGAAGCTTCCACAAAATCAACTAATGGATTCTAAAATGGACATTTTCCTCATTTCTTGACATTGTAAATGTAACTCTTCTCATGTATATGCAAATATATAAAACTATTACTTTTAATCCACCCATGGTTTTTTAATAAATCTACAACAATATCCATATTTGCTTTGCATTCAACAAAGGTATCCCTTTTTAAGACATAAGAGGCATGTCCTAGTGGTATCTTGAAAAAAAAGGGATTCATGACTCATAAAATTACTAGGTTATTCTCCTTATAGATCACTAGATTTAAAACCTACTCTTTACTTCTATGAGTATTGCCTCCTAAATAGTCCTCTAATAGACCAATATTCATACTATCATCAATTGGGGACTCCTTCCTAGTTTTTTTGAATAAATTATTCTGAAAAATAACCATTTTTAATCAAATGTGTCACATCCTGCTTGGCTAGTTCATTTTGAAGAAGTGAGCTATGTAGTTAAGGTTTGGAGGTAGCTAAAGGAATCTAATTATTACACTTGGGGACTTAACCATTTCTAATTTACCATCTACCCCTAAATATACTCATTTTTTAGGATATGCCTCTTATTTCCTAGGTGACAACATAATTTTCTGGACCTCCAACCTTTCTCTATTGTCTTTCTTCTTCATTTCCTTATTGGGCTATTCCACAACCTTGTACGCTACACATTTGTGACCAAAAACATAACATCGAAGACACATTACATTGGATGATTCATATATAATATTTTGAATCCAAATACCATGTCTATATTATAATTAAATTAAATTATGGAGAGCCTTGTCTATTGCCACACATACATCAAATCTTGTAAAAGTAATATTTATTTTGGCTTTTATAACATTATTAATTGCAACCATAAATCCAAAATATTTTCCAATCACCATTAAAATATTCTCACTCCATAATTCTAATAGAATGAATGAAATTTTAATCCAAATAAGAATAACATTGTAAGTCTCTTTGAGATAATTGAATTCATACTTGCATTTTTAGAAAACTAGACTAAACTTACAGAAAATCTAATGTCATTTTTTACTAATGTTGAAACAATCTTCTTGGATTATTAAGGTGAAAAGAAAAAAAACTAGTAGCCATGACCATATCCTCCACTTGGTGCTTTATATTCCACATTATTTGGGCCTAATATTTCACCACCTAAATATTATGTCTGAAACCCACAAATTTTCCAATGAGGCTATCCTAGTATAGGAGCTCTACACTGTCAATTTCTTTATCCAGAATATTTGAAGAAACATAATTTCCAATAATCATGGGAAGTAATTATTTATTTATTTATATTAAATTACTATCTCCCCCAACAAAATATTTCCATAGAATCATAGGCTTCTTGGCACTTCAATATTCATATTTGTCTTAGGTGACATATCCTTCTATAACCCCCATTCTTCCACTATTTCCCCTCCTCCTCATCTATGAATTAATTTGTTACTAATAAAGTTATTTTTAATTATTATATTTATTTTAAGATTCAAGTATAGGTTTAGAAAGTGACCCATGAGTTTTAGCATCTTCATGATATATTCATGCAATCATGGTTAGGGTTATAAATTAATATATTCCTTAAACCATTCAACCCTCAGAATATTCACCATAAATTATAATGAAATGTGATAAAACTAATTAAAATATATATTGTATTTTAATCAAATAAACTACAACACAAAAAATGAGGCTATGATGTTAGGATCTCACAATGAGATTCATTACAACATAAAAAATCAACTTTTACTAGCTTACAGTCTTTGTGGATATATTTTAAGAATAATTTTATTCCCCCAAATATTTTTACCATATATGTAAGTGTAATATTATTAATATTCAATAACCTCATACTTACATTAAGTATTTTTAATCCACTAACTACATTAACAAATGTTATTTCACCAAAAAAATTAAATTTATACACATCCAAGGCAGAACAACATGTTATCAATGAATGAGTTTATATTAGTGTCCATGACTTTTGGTTTTAAATTCTAATAGTAAAAAATGGATCCATGAATAACACATGTCAGATTCACACAATATTCTAGGACTCCATAATCACCAATTTCCCTTAAAAACATTGTATCATGATTCTCACATCATTTCCATAAATATATGACCTTTTTCATGGGATTTTCAAATGAAATTTTAATCAAAATATATATTGAAAATTTAATATCCATTTCATTCATGAAGTCTTATATAATCATTTAATTCTATAAGGAATAACTAACTCTACTAAATGTCCTTATGCTTTAGACATATATAATATCAAAATAAATCTACCATACACCTTTCAATACACTATATTAAAATGATAAAAATATATTTTATGTAGACATTTGTATGATTGTTTAGATAAAAAAACTAATTCAAATGTATGTAACAAGAGAACATGAAAAACGTTATAGACACAAATGTGATGACAATAAACCTAGAATTTCACTAACCTCGTATGTACCAAAGCTAACCTAGAACAACATAAAGATGTTATGTGCAATAGAAAATACATGGTAAATCTTAAAAATATAAATATGAATAATAAGAAGCTTTTCAAAACATTTAAATTATATAAATTCAAAACATTAACATATTTTTTACTGATTCATCATACATCCTGGGCAATAAAAGAAACACATGCTCCTGCTCATATGACTTCTAATAAACCTTTTAATGATATTAAATTTCTATGGGTTTTTATCTGATAATCCATGTAACATATTCTATGTCTTATTATTTCCATTTTACCATGTATTCTGTATATTCCTTCATTTTCATTTGTTACAACTCACATGTTAATAACTTGTACTTTTTCTTCTTACTCTTTCTTAGTCATCTAAAATATCCCATCTATTTTTGGATAATATGTTATTTTATATTGACTATTTTATCAATCATAACATGGAAAAATTTCAACCACATTGAAATTTTTTGATATGGTTATAAAGTTAGGACTTTTTACTTTATATGCATTATTTGCAAACATTCACAAAAATCTACACTGACCAATATTTTTCCATTTCAACTTGTTAAATGTGATGTTGAAAAACATATACTTTCCAATGTATGCTAAGACTAAATCATAGATTTGATATTTGACCTAGCCTCTCTTCTCATATAAATTTTATTTATACTGTGATGTATCCCTTCCAGCGATTCTTGTACTTTATTATGCATTTTTTGCATATGTTCTAAAATATATTCAACTTCAACACTTGTTTTTATCATTTTGCATGTCTCTTAATTTTCTAAATCCTCTTGGACTTGATCGATCAAAAAATTAAAATATTATATTTATTGAACTTCTATTGATGTAATATGTATTAAAAATCTAACCTTATTGATTTACCTTAAATTAAACATATCAAAATATTACCCAAAATTTTATTAATTGTCTCTATTTGCCCATCTATGTGAGGACGGTATGATAAAATGAACTATAATTTGGTATTAAAATTATTCCAAAAAAAATTCCATAAATTTAAAATTTCTATATGATATTATAATTTGTTGTAAAACGTGTCATTTTTCATCTTCTTTACAAAACAAGTGATGCTTGGGGCACACTAATTTTTTTAATGCTAAAAAGAGTTTCATCTTTACAAATCTACACACTGTCATAAATATTGAGTCATTTCATTTATACATTCTATCAAGTCTATAAAATAATTCAATGCTTATATCATCCCATCATTTCTCTAGAATAGGTAGTGATTTATAGGATATTATATTCTGACTTCTCCCTTTTCCTAATTAATAATCCAAACAAAATTTGAATAGATATTCTCACATCTATATTCATACGAGGTAAAAAAAAAAATTTCAATTGTGCTAATGTTTTTTCATTAACAAAATGACTTGTTAATCCTAAAAAGAAATCTTGATCTAATTTTACCACATATAACCTTGAATGCATAAATTTTTAACTTCAAATGACAAACCTTCAAGAACTAAATGATATAACTATGGTTTTCTATCTTTCCTAAATGGTTACATACAAGAATTCCATGCATTATTAAAACTTTTTTATATTTAATATTTTTATTTCACTAGTTAAAATCCTATGACTTCTATTCTTAATTCATTTAAAAAAATAATTCTTCTATTCAACGCATCAACAACTATGTTTGATTTTAATCTTCTATGTTTCAAAATAGTGAAAATATCTATCAAAATTTGAACAATTTCATATGTATTTGGTTCAAATTATTATTTATATTAATTATATGTAATTAATAATGATCTATGTACAATATAAATTAATTTAGAAATGGATATTGTCTCCAATTTTTTAGCACTTAAAAATTTACATAGACCTCCTTATCATATATTGAATATTTTTTTTTTGCATCATTCAAATTTTCACTAAAATATGAAATAGTCCTTCCCTCTTGACTAAATATTATTACTATAATGGTGTCAATCATATCAAAATATACAAAACATATATTATTGAAATATGGAAATGCTAATATGTATTGCTTTGTTATCTTATTCTTTAAGCACTAAAAACTATGGTTTTCTTCAAATGTACATACAAATTATTTTCTATCCTTGTGCATTAAATTAGTGATTATTGTACACTCCCTAATTAAATTATTGATGATTTATATATTAAAAATTGTTATTTCATGAAAAATACATACCTTAAATGTAATCTAAAGTGATAGCCAATCTTGTATACCTCGTACTTTATCTAGATCCATATTTTAATCTTATTGAGAAATAAAAAAGTATGTGATATACCAACTCTTTCTGCATAAAACACCATTTCTTCAAATTCACTTGTAACTATTACTATTTCAACCTTTATATCACTTTCTTGAAATGTTTCAAGTGTTCTTCCTATACTCTGGTAAAAATAAATATGCTAATCAAGACACAAAATTAATAAAGTACTTAAAATGGTTTAATGACTTCATTAATTAATGTCATGGCTGTACTCAGTGCATTAGTTAAATCAAATGGAATAACCAACCATAAGGACAACCCTTACTATGTTTTGAATGTTTTATTCCATTCGTCATCCTCGCCGAGCTAAATATGATGATGTCTTATCTTCAAATCAATATTTATGAATCATTCCATTCCACTAAAGAAACCCATTAAATCATGCATGCATGGAAAATTAAATCTATACTCTATTATAATATTATTAATAGATATATAATAAGTGAACACTCTCCATTGTCCATTATTATTAGGTGTTAGTTCTACTTGTACTTTACATGGCCTCAAACTATCTCTGATTAAAATCTTATTTAAAAACTTTTGGACTTATGTTTTTACCTCTTCATTCTCTTTCGGATTCAATCAGTGTGTTTCTGCATTTGATCACATTAAATCTATAAAATAATTATATGCAATATATTTAAAATCACTTAGTATCTCGTTTACTTCATATGCTAGTGTTTCTTCTTATTCTATATCTAAAACTTCATACATTAATTTTAAATTAATTGAGAACATTCACTCTAATTCATTTCCTTTAAAAATAAATTTCTTTAAAATATAAACACTTTTGGATTATTTTCCACTTCTTCACAATATATTTGTCATATGACTTAGTGTGTGTGTTACTCCATGTTTTCATAATGTATAAATATCTATATGGATGACCATCTTGTTATGCCCTATTTTATAACTACTAAGGACTTAAAATGAAGATATCATAAGCATCCATAGATATTATGTCACATAAAAATCCATCTTTACAAGTAGAAATTCAAAAATTTAGAAGATATTTTCCTTTCACTAGAATTTTATGTCTTTTCAAGAATCAATAAACCCTATATAGACTTAGATGTAAAATTATCTTCAAGCTAAGTTTGTGTACCATTTTTTATGAAACAATATTAATTGTGCTTCCATTATAAATAATCTATTTTACACCATTTACCTTAATATTTTCAAATCCTTTTAAGCAATGTTTCTCTATGCACTGGACTATTTTACTCTTTCATAGACTTGAATAATACACTATTCATCTAGAGGCATTATCTGGTCTCTTATTAACCTAAGTTATGAATAAACACAACAATTTATTTATATACTTGTGTAATATATGAACTCACATTAGTTCTTATGTTTACTTCATTATGAATAGAAGGAGACTTAATTGATTTTTGGCCCATCTCAGAACATTCATTGAATACATGACATCTACTTCATCCATGGGATAATCTACCTCTGAAATTACCTCTAACTCTCTCATTATTAACATTGTTATACTCTAAAGTACTTGTCTTTCCATATTGAATATAAGTAATATAAATTATTATGGTTCCTTGTCCACATATAAATCTTTTTCTTCCTCAAGATAATCCTCATTATTTAAGTGAAAACATTTCATATACCTTCATTGTATATTGATACACATATTCAATATATTATGGTATGATCATACCAAATTAATTTTGAATTTCGATTCACACTCCATCTACATATCTAGATATGTTCTCATCATCATCTTCCAAATTACTCAATAGGATGGTAACTCTTAAATATTCCTTGGTGCATTATTTGACACTCATCTCCCTTTGTCTAATGTTTTAGATTTTATTTAACAAAATAATATTATAATCTAAAGGAATGAATTCAGCTTATAGTTTAGAAACAAATATATTCCATGTCTTAATATTTTTCTTAACTTTGTGTTATATCTCAATTTTTACTTGTTCCCACCATAAATATGCAGTACCTTTCAACTTTTCACCAACAAATTTTATTTATTTTTGATCTTCCATAATTTCATACAAAGTATTTATCTAACATCATGATCCAATCAATGAATTCTTAAGGACTCAAAACTCTAGAATAAATTTTAGGATCTAACACTAGTTTACCTGTAATTATCGCAATAGCTTAGAGGAATCTATATTCATTTTCATCAACCTCTTCTTCCACCTCTTGATCTCCAAGTGATTTTAATGCAACTTCATTATTGATTTCATATTCTAATTATTTAAATCCATGTCAATATCTAATTTCTACATATTCCATTTTGGATTGCATTTCATTTATTACTTCTAATCACTTAGGGTCTTCTACCACCTATCCCTCCTCTATATGCCATATCTATAGAAATCAAAGATCTAGATTTCAAATGTCACTTACACCTTCTATTAGATCATTGATAAGGTGTCGATAACTAGTTTATACTCAAATTGATAAGCATTGAAATAAAAAATCAATAAAATAAACTATAACCTTATTTTGAAACAATATGATGAAGTCACGGTTAGTAGTCTAAATTAAGAGATACTTTAAACCATATAGCCCTGATCCAAGTGGATCCATGTACCATTCCATTTTTAAAAGTATTCAAATTTTGATTGAATCATTTTCACATCATAGAAATCATTGATAGATTTCTAGTGCTTCTTTTAAAATGAAAAATGGACTTTGGATGTTCAAGATATAGCTAGTTGAAAAAATCTTGTGACAGGTGAATAATGGGAGTCGAAAGTGACGTGGCACTATTTAAATATACCAAGTGGAGCAATAGCCACTTGACATATGGAAAAATGATTTTGTGAAAAAAAATTGGTTTGGTGTTTGTTTTTATTCACATGTTATTTGAGAAATTGTATTTAAGTTTCAAACACTTATCACTTTAAAGTAAGATGCCACCAAGCAGTTTCCACATCACAACACAAATCATGAAATGAAAAAGTCTAACGATGGCCTAAGCTAGTGCCTAAGTCTGCTTTAAAATAGACGTTGACATTTGAAAAGGGACTGACCAACCTTTATTAACCATTCAAACTATTATTCCCCAACAAATGTGGGATAAAAATGAGCCAAATGCGCCAAAGGAAGAGGCCGATGGTTTCCAAAGTGCCTAAAGAGGAGGCCAATGGTTTGAACCTTGAACCTTTGGTGAAAAAGGAATAGCCTTTGACCACTTAAGCTATGGAAGTTGAAGTGCTATAAAAGGAATGAAATTATACTTGAATAAGGGAGGAAAGTCGACTATGTAAAGAGATTTAAGAAGGTTAGAGTCTTATTATTGCTTTATATGGCCTTGGGCCATTATTTTTAGGTCTAAGAGATATAATTATGGGAAAGCAGAGATAATAGAAATTAAATTGAAGACTTTTATTGATTTTGGAAGCCATTTATTGCAAAAAAAATAATGCGAGTGGTCCTCACTTCAAACGGACCCAGAGACGTAGGCTATTGAAGCCAAACTCCATTATCAATTTGATGGTGAATTACATTAATTTTCTTTGATTATTATTTAGTTCTGATATTCATTTTAATTCTGGTTTTAATTTCTTTATACCAAATTGAACAAAAAAATTGAGAAATTGAAGGATCTCTTAAACGTGAAAAAGTGTTTTTCAGATGTACTAAACTTGTATTTTTAGTTTACAAATTAGATTTTTGGTATCACAGTGGTTGTTATTTAACAATGATTGCCAGTGTATGTTGAGAAGGTCTAAATCCAAAAAGGGTGAAGGAAAACTCGTTGAGTATAATTCAGAGATTGGTTCAAGACATGTTTTAAGGATGACTGAAGAAGAGATGGAATCTAAACAAGCTTTCCACTGAGCCTTCATGGATATGAGAAGCATGATTGAGGAACTATACCATGACAAACAAAGGAAATCTAAGAATGAAAAAGAAGGTGATTCATGAGAATCAAAAGGTAAAGAAACTGAAAAACCTTCTTCATCAGATGATGGTAAAAAAATTGTAAAATCTCTCCCTTCACTAAAATTGGATATTAAGTTTGAATTACCAATGTCTAATGGCAAAGTTAATGCCAAAAAGTTGGATAATTGGGTCAAGCAGATTGAAGTATATTTTAGGGTCCAAAATACTATATGGGATGAGTCAAAAATTCATTTGGCTACTATTCATATGGGAGCCACAACTCTCATCTGATGGGAGAGTAAGTTTAAGGAAACTGAGCTTCAAAAAGGTAACTCAATTTCTACTTAGAATGAATTTATTAAAGAACTCAGAAAGAAATTCTATCCTTTAGGCTATATGCAACAAGCCATGATGGATTGGCAAAGTTTCAGACAAGGAAACGGCCAAAATGTTCGACATTATACACAAGAATTTAGGATAAAAACTTTACTTTTGAATGTTCCTCTATACACACAAGAAACACTTCTAAAATATATAGCTGGGCTACATAGTTACTTAAGAGATATGATTCATATGTTTAATCCAACTAATTTAGATGTAGTATGTGTTCAAGCGACTCATTTAGAGGCTAGAGGAAAATAATCAAAAGAATCTTTTCCTAAAAGTAAGCAATATAATGTTAAGCAATCCAAAGGGGAAATTTCATCAGGAAAGGGTAAACAAAAATCTAATTTTAATGTTAAAAAAGAAGAAGGAAAACCATTTTGTAATCATTGCAAGAAAAATCATAATGAGTCTAAGTGTTGTAAACTACACGCTGAGTTAAGGCCTAAGAGGTTTGAAAAGAAAGAAAAGAAGGATAATTCTATGGTGTAGGACTTAGGTTTAAATTTAGGTGATGAAACTAAGATCACAGCTATGGGATTACATAATGATTTCTCTCTTTCAATTTCTAGCACTAAGTCATCAAATGATGCATCTTCTTCTAAACAGAATTCTATGCATGTTGATAATAAAAGAAATAAATTGTTTCACATTAGAGTTGTTTCAAAACATACTAAGATTGACACTCTATTTGATAGTGGATCACAAGAAAATTTAATTTTTGAAGAGGTTGTTAAGAAGCTAGGCTTATAAACCAATCCCCATCCAAAGCCTTATCCACTAGGTTGGGTGTGTGACAATGCAATGCTAGAAGTCTCACAAACTTGTAGACTAAGGTTTGCCATCACATCCAAGTTCATAGATGAGGTTGTGTTGGATGTTGTCCCATTGGAAATATGTGGGACTATTATTAGAAGCACATATCTTTATGATAGAAAAGCAATCTTTTATAGAGAGGAGAATAAGTACTTGCTTGTTAAAGATGGCATTGAATATATAGTTAGAGCACATCACATTAGAAAAACTCTTTCCTTGGTTATAATAGGGCAAATGAAAAGACTAGTTAATTCAAGCAAGACTTTTTGTCTCATGTTGATTAAGTCTAGGGAAAAAGAATATTCTCACGCTTTGGAAAATTGTGATCCTAGACAAAAGAATGAATTAGTTTAAATCATTTTTAATTACGATGATGTATTTTGGGATCCTAAGGGCTTGCCCCAAAAAAGGGGAGTTCAACAAGAAAATTCAGCTATTGCAAGATTCTCCTCTCCCTAACATTGGCATGTACAGGTTATCAATGGTGGAAAATAAGGAAATGAAAAAATAGGTAATGGATCTATTGGATAGAGGTGTTATTCATCCAAGTTCATCTCATGTTGGTTTGCCAATTAGTTTGGTGCAAAGAAAGATGGAACTTGGTGAATGTGTGTTTATTTTCATGCTTTAAACAATATTACTATCAAGAATCATTACCCTCTTCCTCATATTGATGATTTGTTGGATCAATTAAAACATGCTATTTATTTCACTAAGCTAGATTTGAGAAGTGGATATCATCAAGTAAGAATTAATAAAGGTGATGTGTGGAAAACTCCCTTCAAAATAAAACAAAGATTGTTTGAATGGATTGTTATGCCTTTCGGGTTGTGTAATGCCCTGGATACATTCATGAGATTGATGAATGATGTTTTTAGACAGTTCTTTGATGATTTTGTTATATTTTACTTAGATGATATATTAATTTTTAGCAAGTCTTGGGAATAGCATGTGATCCACATTAAGAAAGTCATGGATGCATTACGAAAGGAAAAACTTTATCTAAAAATGTCAAAATATGAATTTGGCAAGACCTCTTTGATATGCTTGGGTTACATTGTAAGACATGGTGAATTGAAAATTGATCTTACAAAAGTGGCAGTCACTGTTAGTTGGCCTACACCCACTAACACAACTAAGGTTAGAAGTTTTCTTGGTGCAATACAATTTTGGTGAAAGTTTATTGCTCAATTTTCATATATTTCATCACCTTTGCATTCTTTGCAAGTATGAAATAGGTCTTTCAATGGGGAGGCAAACATCAAAAAGCCTTCGACACTTTGAAAGAAAAAGTTAGTACTACTCTTGTCTTGGCACGTCCTGATATACAACAATCATTTGAGATCAAGATGGATGCAAGTGAGTATGCTATGGGAGCTATTTTAATGCAAGGTAAAAAACTAGTTTGTTATCATTCTGAAACCTTGACAAGTGCAGTAAGAAAATATCCAACTTATGATAAGGAATTGTATGCATTGGTTCAAAGTGTTAAAAAATGGAAACATTACTTAATGTGCAAAGAAACAATAATACATACAAATCATCAGCCCTTACAATATCTCCAATCACAAACCAAACTACAACAATCTAGACATTTTCATTGGATGGGTTTCTTACAACAATTTCATCTTGTGATCAAGTATAAAAAAGGTATTCAGAATAAGGTTGCATATATGCTATCTAGGCCTCCTATGGTTATTGCATCTATTATTTTACAACATGGTTCTTTGTCTCATGAATTTTATAAACAACAATATGTTAATGATCTTGATTTTTAGGATGTTTATAAAGACTTGGTGAGTAGTAGACAAGTAGAAGAATTGGACTATCATGTACACAATGATCTTTTGTATCATTCGGGTAAAATATGTATTCCTCAAAATGAGAGGGTACACATGATTAGGGAAGCACATACCTCTCTTATTTTTGGTCATTTTGGAGTTGCTAAAAAGGTTGCAGATTTTAAAATGTATTGTTACTGGCCTCGTATGCAGGAAAATGTTGCTAAATAAATAAAGGGATGTACTCTTTGTGCCACAAGTAAACCTAGTAATAGGAAACTAGGACTATATACTCCTCTACCTATTCCTACTCGCCCCTGGGAAAGTATCTCCATGGATTTTTTGGGGCTTTTCCTATGACACAAAGAAAACATGACTATTTATATGTGGTTATGGATAGCTTTAGCAAAATGTGTGTTTTGATTCATTGCACTAAGCAAATTACTGGTGAAGGCACTACACATTTGTTCTTTAAACATGTATGGGTTCATTTTGGTTTGCCTACTTCAATTATTTCTGATCGGGATTCTTGATTTACTGGGGAGTTTTGGTCAACTTTGTGGGGACTAATAGACACTAAATTAAAAAAGAACACTACATTTCATCCACAAACCAATGGACAAACAGAGGTTGTGAACTGCACTGTGGTACATTTACTTAGGGGTTATAGCAATAATCATCCAAAGTTATGTGATGAATAATTGTGTTACATATAACATGCATATAACCGGGAACTTCATTCTTCTACTATGAAATCTCCATTTTAGGTTTGTTATGGATACTTGCCTAAATCTCCTTTAGATGTTGTCTATGGATAGGATACAACTGTTGGTGAACCAAAAGAAGCCATTTGAGCTAAGAAGTTCGTTGAACAAATACAACTCATATATCAGATTATTCATACTCAATTGGAGAAAAGTCAAGCCAAGTACAAAGCCAAGCATGACAAACATCGTATTGATCACCAATTTTTTGTGGGTGATATGGTATGGCTTCACATTAGTAAGGAAAGACTGACAGGTGAAGGTAAAAATTTGAAACCAATCCGCTATGGTCATTTTCAGATAACAGAAAAAATTGGCACAAATGCTTTTCGATTAGATTTACCATCATACATGCAGATTTATTCAGTTGTAAATGTATAAAATCTAAAATTGCATGAGCCTCCAATGATAATTGATCATGATGAAAGTGTATCCATTCCTTTTGTTGATGATTTTTCTCTTAAATATCTAATAGAATTGCAAGAAGATACTATACTTGACAGGAATATGTAGACTTTGTGAAGAGGTAATGTTGAATATCTTCATGTTGGTCTCAAAGGGATGCACCCAAACAAGGCCAAATGGATGGATGTCAGAAAGATGAGGGAAAAATACCCTCACCTCATTACCAGTTAATTTCAACTTTCAGAGGTCCAAAAGTTCCCAATGGGGAGGAGTGATCCAAGTGGATCCATGTACTATTCCATTTTTTAAAGTCTTCAAATTTTGATTGAATCATTTACACATCATAGAATTCATCGAGAGATTTCTAGCGCTTCTTTCGGAACACAAAATTGAGTCCAGATGTTCAAGATATAGGTAGTTGAAGAAATCTTGTGACAGGCAAATAATGGGAGTCAAAAGTGACGTGGCACTATTTAAATATGCCAAGTGGACCAATATCCATTTGACAAGTGTAAAAATGATTTGGTGAAAAATAAAATTTGGTTTGGTGTTTGTTTTTATTCACATGTTATTTGAGAAATTGTATTTAAGTTTCAAACACTTATCACTTTGAAGTAAGATGCCACCAACTAGCTGCCACGTCACCACACAAATCATGCAATGACCAAGTCCAATGGTGGCCTAAGCTAGCACCTAAGTCTCCTTTAAAGTAGATGTCGACATTTGAAAAGGGACCAACCAAGCTTTATTAAGCATTCGAACTGTTAATCCCCAACAAATGTGGGATAAAGATGAGCCAAATGTGCCAAAGGAAATGGCTGACAGTTTCCAAAGTGCCTAAAGAGGAGGCCAGTAGTTTGAATCTTTCACCTTTGGCACAAAAGGAATAGATTTTGACCACTTGAGCTACTGAGGTCAAAGTGATATAAAAGGAATGAAATTCTACTTGAAGAAGGGAGGAAAGCCGACTATGTAAAGAGATTTAAGAAGGTTAGAGTCTTATTATTGCTTCCTACAGCCGGCCATTATTTTCAAGTTTGAGAGATATAATTATAGGAAATCAGAGATCAGAGAAGGTAAATTGAAGACTTGTATTGATTTTGGAATCCATTTATTTCTTAAAATTAATGAGAATGGTCCTCACTTTGAACAGACCTAGAGACATAGGCTATTGAAGCTGAACTCCATTATCAATTTACTGGTGAATTATTTTAATTTTCTCTGATTATTATTTAGTTTTGATCTTCATTTTAATTCTGGTTTATATTTCTTTATATCAAATTAAACAAAAAAATCAAGAAATTGAAGGATCTCTTAAACGTGAAAAAGTGTTTTTCGGATGTACTACACTTGTATTTTTAGTTTACAGATCAAGCCCTAAGAATACTCAAAAAAATTTAAATTAAATTCAATAACAAAAATTTAGATCTATTTTAGATATAAATCAAAGGAATTATAGTAGGTGCAATGACAAAGTGATCTCATAAGGAGATTTATTACAACATAATGTTTCAACTTTTTTTAACTCACAAACTTTGAAATTATATTTTTAAAACAAATCTCTTCCTTCGAACTACTTAGCAAAAGTTTAGGGCATGCTTATATAGGTGCAAGACCCACCTACTTATATTAACTACTTGTACCCCACTTACAACAATAAGACACCTTAGTGAACCACAAACATTAAATGTATCTAGGTTTTTAAGCCACAGTTACACATTATAGTTGAACAAGTCACACAATAGATCACAAAAATTGTTGAATGAATCCTTATGAGATGTCATGACTTCTAGGATTAAATTCTAATAGTCATCAATGGCTCATTTCACAACATCATAGTCACATGATATCATAGGACTTCATAGTCACTAATTTATATGAAAATTGTTCTACCATGATCACCACACATTTTCATGAATGATATCATATTTATTGTAGGCTTTCTGAATGATCTTTCAATCAACATGCAGTCTACTTAGTGAAGATCTATTTCCTTCATGTAACATTATCTACTCCCATTATTCTACAATGAATAATCAAACATACTAAATGACTTGTGGCTCAAGTAGTATCAAAAATCAAAAGAAATATATTACAAATCTATGCAATGTTGTGATAAGTTAATATACTAACATTACTTATTGTGCATGACTTTCATAATCTTATTTATACAAAGGAATAGATGCCAATTCATGTAACAAAGAATGTAAAAATTGTTATAGACACAATTTTTTGCCCCGGAAATAAAGAATATCATTAAACACATACATACCAAAGGTAATATGAAATAATACAAAGATGATCTGTGCAACATAGAATATGTGCACAAAGGTACAACAAAATATATTCACAATAACAAACCTTGCCAACATAAAACTTATATGAATTCTAAAAAAAATTGGTTGATGAAAAATTACTTGTTAATCTGTATGCTCATGCACCGACTCTTTAACCACTGGGAGAGTGCTCCTTGTAAAATGAGTTCTATTCCTTATGACCAGCCTTCACATGGCACTCCACCATAAATCAATCAATGGCAATCCTCCTCTCACAATCAAATTTATTTCTCCTATCCCCCTCCTCAATGTATAACGTGGTTTCTACCACCACATAGAAAAGATTTTCGTAGTGTCATAATTTTCTTGCTATATCGAGCCAAAAAAAAATATAATTTCAAACATATTTTTATTCACACATGGAATTCTCCTGTGGAGGGTGGTAAGTTAGTGGGGACTTATGTGTCATCGTCTCTTGGTTGGAGTATTACAATGTTTTTGGCTCCTCCAAATGTTATAAAAGATGGGAAATGGGTGACCCTGGGTCGCCTTTCAAGCAAATGAAAATGGCTTCTTTCACATGTACACATCTACAAACAAATATCTTCAACGGTTACGCCTTCTTCGTCACCCGCTTTTTTATTTGGAGGAATGCTCCGTCGCAACAAGAAGTAGTCTATCACCTTCACCTTAGATAAGGATTTATATCTTCATCAATTACTGCCCATTTTTAATACATGTAAACCCTCGTTGGATTTTTTGGCATGTGAAGACTTGTCTTCAACGGAATAAATCAGCGTTGTAGCTTCCTCCAAGAGTATTTTATGTTGCTGTTCTTCTGTGTATGGAGCTCTGATTTCCATATACCTTTCCAATTCTGTTACCAGAATATTCATAAATCTTGCCGATCCAACCCAACTCAACAGATGGCATTTCAGTGCAATGGCATTTGACATTTTCACGAGGAGTTGCATCACTGTGAAAGGAACAAAAATAGTATTGTAATAGAGATGTATGATTCATATACTAATGTGTGGACACAACTCAATTCTCTTAACGTATCGATGTCATTTTATCCCTATGGGGTATACTCATGAAATGAAGGTTAAAGCAGGGCTTTCCACGAGATTTAAATATGATGTTGCAGTATTTAATGTGGCGAAAAGTAGCTGGGATGATATTAGGCAACCACTGAGATCAGATGCACCAGATTCAGATTTTTTGTGTTTCTGGCAATTAACTGGGCATGATGGAAATGTTGTTTTGGTTCACAAAAAAGATCTGTGTTTGTGGAATTTAAATGAAGATGAGGAGGTCGAAGAATATTACAGAGAGTCAGAATTGCAGGAAATTCCAGGAAACATTGGTGAAGAAGTAATCAGTTGTTGGAATGCTGCCATAATTTGGAGTAAAAGATGCCCCTGCACAAGAACAAGTTGGTTGTATTCGATGCACAAGGAAGCTTAGTTGAGAGCATTCTGGGCACTCCACTCATGATATTTGAACAATCAGTGCCAAGGCCATATGGTTATGAAATCAACAGTGTGTCGTGGCCTTAAATTGTAAGTTTGTGTGCTTTTCATATTTTCTAGTGTGCAATTAAAAAATAATAATTGTTATCCTCAGTCACGGTAATAAATTAATTATCTAATGAAGCTGTAAAAATATATTTTTAATTTGCATTAAGTATAATATAACAGCAAATAATATGGTAGCTTACCTAGTTGCATTATTGCTTAGATAGTAAAGAATGCCACAGTAGATTACTATTAGAGTAGCGAAGATTTTTTCCTAATATACAATTTTATATTTTAAAATTTAGTGTACATTTAAGTTTAGAATTTAAAGTATTTGATATATATATAATTTGAAATACAATTTTATATTTTAAGTTTTAATATATAATGGTGATATTTCTTTATTTTTATTTTATTTTATTTATTTATTTACTAAATAAAAAGGAAGAGGTTATATATATATATATATATATACTTTCTGGCTTCAATAGAAATTATTTGAATATTCATTAATCAACAAATTTAGATATAAAGTATGATTATGATATAAAAAATTATGGATATCTCTCCATATAGATATCGATTTCTGATATTTGGCATTTTATCCTAGATCCATCATGATGATGGGTGCAAAATAGGATTGAAAATTTCGAAAATCAAAACTTATACACCCATCCAAAAATATTTGTAATGTGATTCCTCTCTACAAAAAATAAATACAAATTTAATGTTAAACCTTTAATGGTTTACATTAAAATGCGGTTTACTTTTATACTTTGAAGGATCCTTTTGACTTGTAAATTCCATAGTTTTCTACTTGGTGGAGCAGATACACCCCCTATATAAGATAATCCTGTTGACATGACAATTCCACTATTCTAGAACTCCATGTTTCCATTTCCATGTACTATCAAAACCCTTTGAATCCAATGCCGAAATGATTAGTAGTTTTTTTTTGGCAAACTCATTTAAAAATATATCGAGTTATTTTGAACCATAGGAACACTTATGTAAAATCAATGTTCATTTTACTTTTCTATTGATTGATTAGAGAGGAGTGCTTATGCTACAAAAATTTGAAATAAACTATTTCACTCAACATCTATAGATTAGTGCAACCTTCCATCACAAAAGAATTGTTCTTTTTTAATATGTTACCGATCTTGGTGCATGTCATGGGCACCACATGTATTTCAGAAGATTGCACATAGTTATAAATGCATGGGGTAACTAGGAACGGTTTAGAACATTGTGGAAAATTAAAATTTGTGAAAGGAACGTAGGCGTGGCTACATACAAATCCCATCAAAATGACACAAATAAATAGTTGGGTAGGGTATTGGATGTGCAAACCCATAGCAGTTGGATAAGGATATTGACCATTGAGTCCCACATATTAGGAGAAGAATTCTAGACATGCATCATGCACCATGACTTGAGTGGGAGGCACATAATGTTATTTGGGTTATGTGGCAGCTTATAAAAAACTACATGATTCTTAATTGACACATAACATTTAGAGAAAGCCTATTAAGAGAAGTATCAAGAAGCATGAAGGAAACTTATTTATGTTGAAGAATTATATGTTTCAAAGAATAGCCAAATGGTTATGTAATTATTCTTCATCTAGCATTCTAGTAGTTAATCAGTGCAATATATTCAGTAAAGAATTTTTTAGTGGATCCATTGAAAATTCAATGAATCTCATGTAAGTAGAGTACCTTGAATGTCTTTCATATCGAAACAGTTTAATCTATTAGTTTTTAATTAATTTAAGAGATACCTTTGTGTTTCAAATTAGTGAGTGTGTGTGTTCGTTTAGCTATTAGGTTAGATATTTATCTCATCATAAAACGTATCCTTGTGACTGCACCAATATTTGTATTAGAGAAATGGTTTAAACATTATGGAGTGTAGAGTGATCTTACATATGTACTATTGTGATATATAAGATTATAGAAGTAGTATTTTTATGAATAGAGGGTCAAGGCTTGAGGGAGAGTGTTTGTCCATGATGGGGGTCTTGAATAAAATATGTTCAAAAAACATAAAGAAGTATTAGGCGTGTTGAGGGAGATACAAATAAGATTGGAAGTAATGGAAGAAGATAGAAGGAAAGGATTCATCCTAATTGATGATCATAACAATGTTGAAGAAGAACAACACAGGTATAAAGGTGAAGATAATGATGAAGAAGAATAAATTCACATGGATGGAGGTGAAGGTAGAATCCTAAGATCTATCTCAAGGATTTTCAAGGTTACCAGAGTATATGTACCATTTTTATTGGATCGTAAACCCTAAATATCTTATATACTATTTTATTAACACTAAGAAATATTTTGACTTAGATGACATAAGTGATCCAAAGAGGGTGAAAGTTATGCACATTGATCTAAAGGGTTAGGTGATGTTTTGGTGGAAGGAAGTTCAAAATTAATGAAAATGAAGAGGAAATGATAAAATAATAATGTAGGATATAGTTGTTTATGAAATGAATGTTAAAATCCCACCTAGTTATTAACATATGGGCTTGTTTAAATAGTTGCATAACTTAAGGGAAAATAATTAAATGTCAAAGAGAACACAAAATAATTTTATAGAATACATATTAAGTTTTGTCATAATGAAGTGGAATAGAAGAAGGTAGAAATATATTTTAATGTATTGACATTTAGTTTCTGAGAAGGTCAAAGAATTTCAAAGATCCAAAGTGGAGATAAAGTTTACCAATGTGCACTAAAGGCTAAGGATAAGTGTCATTTATAAAATAACTTGTCCCATGACAAAGACGAAAGGTTACATGCATAGGAGGATGAAATAGCTACGAAAGGAACTAGTCAATCCATGAAGGATAAAATTTTACTACATTCAGTGAGGCACACACCATGTGAAAATTCATGAACAAAGTTACGTTTTTGTAGGAGAACACAAACATGCAGGAATGTCTAACTCATTTACAAGGCATGAAAGATTTGGAAGAAGAAGGGGAAGGTGATTATGAGGAATAAAAATAGATAAAGATATCCTAGACGTAGATCTTATGATGTCCTCTCAAAAAGAGTGCAAAGAATGTAGATTTAACCTTGTATAGATAGAAATAGAGCGAAAATGGATGCCCACACACAAAGAAAAGTCCCATGAGAATATTTATAAAATTGATAGGTGGATGATATTTTATAATTATAAATATGTTGGTAGATGTGC
>JARHVA010006076.1:552500-577500 GCA_037957365.1 Torreya grandis | reverse complement strand
GATAGAGCATAGAAGACGTGGATCTTCCAGCAAGGACTATGATTACTAAAATGGATAAGTGAGGTAAATATTCTCCTCATCTAGGCATTCTTCAAAAGGATGGTAAGAAGGGGGTTTTAGAGAAAAGTGTTAAATTTGGGTGGAATAAGGACATGGAGAAAATTAAGATGATTGGGGAGACTTTGGTAGATTCAAGTTCTGTTAAGACCTTAGATTCCCACTTTTTGACTCCTCTAAAATGATCATTATTTCTTGGAATGTAAGGGGCTTGAACAGTGGCCTTAGACAAAAATATGTTTGGGAACTAGTTAGAAGTCATTCTCTTGATGTTCTCTTTCTTCAGGATACTGAGGTTTCTATATAAGATATGATGAATATCGCACCTAAGTTATGGAGGTATGATCTATGTCAGTACATTAGAGCTCGAGGATCTTCGGGGGGTGTGGCATGTTCCTAGAACCTGCAAAAGATCCAACTTATGTCCTGGATTTCCTTTAATTCCTCTTTATCCATGGTTGCTTCGTGTATTGAGTTAGGCGAATCTGTCCTTTTTTCTAATGTCTGTGCTCCTACAAATTTCCAAGGTAAACTTCTTGTATGGAATAATATTCACTTAGTTCATAGATTATTTCCTTACCTACCTTGGATTATTGTTGGATACTTTAATTCTATTCTTGATTTAACAGAGAAATGGGGAGGTAATGCAAGGTTAGAGTCATCTTTTAGATTACTCCAAGATAATATTTTGGCACTCAATCTAGTGGATATCATGCCCAACAATGGATGCTTTACTTGGAACAACAGAAGGGTAGGTGATAGGTGCATTTTCGAGTGAATAGATTGATTCATGACCTCCTATTATTAGGTGGGTAAAATGTGGTCTTCTAGCTTGGAGATACTTGACTGGAGAGGTTTGGATCATTGGCCCATAAAGCTGGTCATTTCTTTTAGCCTGCTAACTTCAGAAGCCACCATTCAAGTTCCAAATCATGTGGTTGAGGGAATCGGACCTATTTGGATGAATTACTAAATGGTAGAGGGTAGGCAGGCCTACTCTTGGTATAATAATGTATATTTTTGCTAAGCTACTCCAATTTGTGAATTACCAGCTCAAATGGTGGAACCGATAAAGTTCTGAGAACATCATCTAGGGAAAAAATGGGGCTCAAATAGAGTTGAACGACATTACCAGATTCATTAGGGAGGAGGGGATGTCTGAGTTTATGTTGAGGGAGGAAGCTAGGGCTTAAAAAACATTAGAGGAATGGGAGATAAGAGAGGAAATCTTTTGGAAACAAAAAGCTCAGATTGAATGCCTTCAAGAGGGGGATAAAAACACTGCCTTCTTCTTCAATTTGGTGAGAGCCAGATAGCATGGTAATGTGATAGCATCTTTGGTGATGGATAGGGGGAGGTTCTTTTCTATGCAGGGTATCTTTAATGATACAGTGTAGTATTTTGCATCTTTATTTAAGGAGGAAGCATAGGGGGACTCAGCTGCAGAGGATCAAGGCCTCTCCTGTATTCCTTCTTTAGTTTCTCTGGAAATGAAAGATCATCTTATGAGGGATATATACTTGGAGGAGTTAGAGGATTGTTTTCATGATGCAAAAAGGAAAGCCACCTGGCCTAGATGGCTTCCTGATTGAGTTCTTTCAAGAATTTTGGGAAATTATCAAATTATACCTATTGGCAGTTGTTCAAGATTCCCAAAAGAACAAGTAAATGCTATGGGCCCTAAACTCTACCTTCTTGGCTCTCATTCCCAAGGGGGAGGGGGCTAATCGGTTGATTCAATTTTGCCCCATTTCCCTTTGTAATGTAATTTATAGAATTATATCTATGTTGATTGCTGAAAAGTTAAACAAGTGGCTTCTAGCGCTTATTTTTGAGGAGCAAGGTGGCTTTGTGGAGGGCCATCAGATTTTGGATGGGGTGGTGGTGGCTACAAAGACTATCCATTCCATGATCAAGTCTAATGATAAGGCTATGTTTATCAAGCTAGACATGTCCAAGGCCTATGATAGAGTTCATTGGTCCTTCCTCCAGAAGGTTTTGGGCACCTTTGGTTTTGAGGAGGATTGGATCCGCTAGGTTATGAGTTGTGTGAACTTGACTTCCTTTTAAGTTTTGATTAATGGTGAGCACTCTAATCTCTTTAGGGCTTCTCAAGGTCTATGGCAAGGTGACCCTCTCTCTCTCCCTACTTATTTCTTCTTTTAGTGGAAGGCTTGGGATGGTTAATCAAAAGGAATGTTGATGATAGCATTATTCAGGGCTAGCAATAGGGATGGAGCCTTCCTGTACAATTTCACCTTCAGTTTGTGGATGATGTGGCTTTGATGGGCATGGATACTATTAGGGATGTGTCTAATATATGCAAAGGCTTGGATGCTTACCTTACTGCCTTAGGATAGGTAATTAATGAGGGCAAGTCTTCAATTTTTTTTTCAACACTCCACCCTCCATACAATGAAGAGTGGCTCATATTCTCAAGTTTCAAATTGGGAGTCTTCCATTGCTATATCTTTGGATTCCTATCTCTACTAGCCGATAGTCTAAGGAGTCACGGTAGGCAATTCTAGACAAGTTCTAGGTCAAAGTGAATCATTGGACCCATCGCTTGTTATCCTTTACTGGTTGGGTCCAACTTATTCAATTAGTGGTGCAGGCTCTTCCTCTCCATAGGTGTATGATCTAGGTGGTACCGATGAGCTTTGTTAGGGACCTAGATTCCTTAACAAGATAGTTTTTATGGGCTAGTAATTTATCTTTATCCAAGTGGAGCCTTATTAAGTGGGAGGCTGTCTGTAGCCTGAAAAGGTTTGGTGGACTTGGATTACGGTAATCAGTGCTATTTGGTACTACTCTGGCAGCCAAATTGTACTGGTGATGGTGTGTGGAATAAGACTGAGTGTGGGCCAGAATCTTATCCCATAAGTACTTTTTTGGGATCCCCTGAAAGGATATCCCATGGTATAGCTTGATAGGGAAAGGCTCAGTGATTTGGACTACTCTCAAGAAAGGAGTTGCACTGATTAAGAGGGGCCTATTCTGGATTTGCAAGAGTGGAGTAGAGGCACAATTCTTACATGACTCTTGGGATGGCTACCCTCCCATAGTTATCCAATTTCCTCACTTGAGTATTTTCTCATAGAGGTTTTGTGAAACAGGGTGGACTAGGGTGTGTGACTATAAGTCCCTTTCCCTTCAGGAGCAGGTGGCAGATGCAAGATGGAAGACCCTAGAGGAGTGGCTTATTCTTGGTTTGGAGGTAGAATGTGTGGAGCTACATTACATTCTATCATGTCGTAGCTATAGTGCACTTATGGGCAGTGACACATTAGCTTGGTCCCCTAATCCCAAGGGTAAGTACAATGTGTCTTACGCTTATTCAGACTTGATTTCTCAGCAATATGAGGGGGGGAAGTCCATTGGTGGAAATGAGTCTGGAATAGATTATCTTAGCCAAAGTGTAATTGCTTTATTTTGAATTTAGTCTGGAATATATGCTTGACCTGGGATAATATTCGAAAGAGGGGCTTTGCAGGCCGTTCGAGGTGTGTTCTTTGTAGTAATGAGGAGGAGGATTCTTTGCACCTACTCTTTCATTGCCCCTTCACTCTATAATTATGGCATTTCTGGTGGGACGTGTGGAGGTGCCAGTAAATCCACAAATCTTCTCTATTATATTTTTGGATGAGATTGGGAAGACCCCCCTCTTTGACTCCCTTCTTTCAGGATGCGTGGTATACTGGACCTATTTTTCTACTTTGGCAAGTTTGGCCGGAAAGGAACCATAGAATTTTTTGAGATGAAAAATTGGGGATTCAACAGGTTTATATTAGAATTAAAGGAATGATCTAGGAATATATTGAAGCTAAGAGTGAGATTACTTTGCTGATGGAGAAAGGTGATGCTGAGATGGTGGACAGGTTTGGCATACAGGGGATATCTCTAGTCTCAACTTGTGTCAGGAGAGGTATACAGTGGAAAAAAAAATTCAATAGTTGGGGAAATGGCTGTCCCCACCCACTGGTCTTTTGAAAATTAATACAGATGGATCTTCCAGGGGTAATCCAGGGTCGGCTGGGATCGGTGGGATTGGTAGAGATTCTTCTAGATCAGTGATTTTTATTTTCTCAGCTAATAAGGGAGTTTAGACTATGAATAGGATGGAAGGCTTGGCTATCCTATATGCCTTGAAGTGAGCTTATGCTTTAGGGTGGAGGAGGGTGATTTGTGAAGTTGACTCTAAAGTCCTTATTTATTTTCTCCTTGAGAATAAAATTTCTGATGTGAGCTAGCAATTGGCTATGATAGTGCAGTAGATATTACAGATTAGTTCCTTTATGGATTCAATATCTTAAGCCCATATTGCAAAGGAATGGAATAGGGTGGCCAATTGCCTAGAAAAATGGGCGTTAGAAGATAGAGATGGCTATAAGGTTGATGAGTGGGAGCAGCTGCCCTATGAGTTATGTCAGGAACTGGAGCAGATTCTTGTAGAAGATGTTAGTGGGGTTGATGCATGATGCTATTGTTCTTGTTTTTTCTGTGGTTTATGGTTTGCGCTTGATGTGTTGTACTTAGTTGTTCTAAGATTTAATAAAGTTTTTACCCCTTTTAGTAAAAAAAAAGAATATGGATAATGCTACAATGTGTTAGAGTGTATGTGTTACATAATAAATACACCGAGCATGTTATATGTTTTATTAATATATATGGAATCAAACCTTGGATGGATGCACAAGTTACATATTTATATAAGAATAATACACGATCAATTATAAATTTTATCAATTACAATGAATACAACTACAAATCATTTCATCTACCTTATCGGGAAATGGTTGATATTCAAAATTTGAAGTGCTAATGGATCAACTAATAGATTCCTTACTAGAATTTTCCATATAACAATCCATGCAATCAGATTAGTCTTATAGGTGGATGTGGTGGATCAAAAAAATTATAATCACTTGAGACTATGAGTAGTTTCTATTGAGACCCATGAAACTACAAGCTTGTACTGCATATTGAAAGTCACAATAGTGTGATTTTGGTATAAAATTATATGATTAAGGATGAAAATGGTGCATGGGATTAATAGGTAATGAAATTTATAGATAACACATAGTTGTGAGAGTCAATGCATGAAGAGTATTCATAAATAATAATTAACAAATATTCAATGGACTAAAAGTATTATGATTATCAAAAATGTAACTTCTATTCAACATGAAAGAATATGGAGACTCCTACAATGTGTTATAGTGTATGTGTTACATAGTAGATACATAAAATATTTTATTTGAATCAGTACTATGTACAATACTGACCCTTATCCAGATGCATTTCTTACATATTTATAGAATAAGAATACATAAGAAATTAAAAATGTTATTAATTTCAACGTATAAAATCACAAATAATTTCATCTTCCTTGTTGGATGATGGTTGAGATTCAAGGTTAATGGAGATAATAGTTTAACTGATATATTCTTGCCTATATGGTAGCACCACATAATCCACATGGTTAAAATAGGCTAAGACATAGATGTGTAAGAGTGAATACAAGTTTAATCATGTGACTCATTGAGCAGGTGCCAAAGTGGTACATGGGATTAAGAGATTGGAGTGTTTAGTGGAGTGAAAAATAATGTGATATGATACAATATAGGTGTGGAAGTATATGAGAAACCATAGAAGTATTCTGTAGGACTTAAAGTAAGATTAGCATGGAGGAGTGTGTAGGAGTACACAATAGGTGTGACAATGTAGAAGTAAGCTATAAGATATATGCATGGTTAATAGGAGTTGCACATGGATCAATACCAAGATAAATTGAAATTTGTTTACTCACACAACCATATTTTTAGTAGAGTTTTGTTTACTAGTACATATTTTCACATTATCTATAATTTTTAAGACTTTTTTCTACTATCAATATTATACTAGAATTTTTTTATTTCTTATAAAATATTTGATACTTTATCAATTATAACATAAAACCATTAATTAAAACATGTGACCAAAAGCTAAAATGCAACTAAAATAATTAATACAAAACTACTAATTACAATAATTTTAGAGATAGATTCATGTTTTAGTAGTCAAATAATAATCATACTGTCTACAAAAATAAAATGAAAAATACACTAAAGATATATTAGATGTGCATTTGGACATAAAATGACATATGGATGATAAATAATTTGACATTTGATATTGACAGGTGGTTGGGAATATATATTACAAGATTCATATTGAATCAGAACTACCACCATTTAGTATGCCTAAAAATATCTTAGATACTGAAAGATTTTTTTTTTAATGGCATGGTGAAATGATTTCTAATTGATCTTCAAATCTACAAAATATTAAATAGATGTCTCTATTGTTTACTATCTCTCTAATAAAATAATATACGGTATCTATATTTTTACTCCCTTTTTGAAATAAAATATTATTGAATAGTTTAATTACCATATTTTTATCATATAAGTATTATTTTTTCTTATTATTTGTGCCTCAAATTTACTAACATCCATCTCATCTAAATTTCTTCACACGTGGCACATGTTACTGCTGCATACTTTAATTTTCCTGGTGAGAGAATGAAAATGCATTGTATCTCTAATTTTCATGATATTATATGAGTTACAAAGTGAAAAACATAACCAAATTTAATTTTCATATCATCATGACTACCTACACAATCATTGTCTATGCATCCTATGAGTTTGAACTCATCCACTATTAAATACAAAACTCCATGATTGTTGGTTCTACTTACATATCTCAAAAATATATTTTCCAACATTCCAATGAGAGTATTTTAGAGAATATATAAACCTTTAAATAAGTTTTACACTAATAATTATATCTGACATTATGTTTTGTAGCCATATAATAATTCCAATGAGAAATTTACAAAATTTTGGACCAACATTGGATCCTTTGTCCTCCTAGCTTGACTTGAAACCTATTATGACTGGTGTTGATTCTGACCTATAGGTTACCATATTAAACATTTCATAAATATCATTGGCACATTTAGCTTGATAAATATGCCATTTTAAGACCAATTCACCTCAATCCCAATAAAATACTTCATGAGACCCAAATGTTTCATATCAAATTATTTCTTCATGTCTCTCTTGAACAAGTCAATTTTAAAGTCACATATGAATTTTGAATCATCAACTTAAAAAATAATATTATAAATTTAATAGTTCATTAATATATGTATACAATGTAGACTTATTTATGAACCTATTAAATACACTTTTTATAGGTTAAGAATCATATATGCTATAACATGCTCAAGGAGCTTACTTGATTCCATATGACACTTTATCGAGTTTGTAAATCTTGTTTTCATGATAAAAAAATTGATAAATTGATGGCTACTCTAAATACACTTCTTCAAGTAATCCATTTAGAAATAATTTTTTTTTTACATCCATGTAATATGTTGGCTGATTGTTATATGATTTAATTGAAATATCTTTTCTTACTCTATCTACATGTGCTAGTTAAGCAAATGTTTCGTTATAGTCTACTCTAGGTTGCTTTCAAAAACCCTTTCATACTAGACTTGTCTTACTATTTCATAAATTTTTCAATGAATTAAAATTGCTATTATAGACCCACTTTTATCCTATGGCATCTTTTCCTTGTTGAATTTTCACTAAATCCTATGTATGATTCTTATCTATAGCATCAATTTTTTCATCCATGGCTTGTGCCAATTTCCATCTTCAAGTTCTTCTTTAAAATGAACTAGATCAGATAATTTTGAGAACAAGACAAAAATAGAAAATAATTATTATGTTCACCTTCATTTTTATCACATACATACCTCAGTCTTCTTGTTCTATGTTTCCTTAGACTTCTTGATGTTAGTTTTGACATATCACTTCTAATATAATCTAAAAATTTTGGACATGATGTCTCTACACCTAGAATGGTTATTTTAAGAGGTTTTGTTTCAAACATACTTTGTGGTGTTTATTTTTTAACATTTAATGGATTTATTGGTTAAATACATGAGAATATATTTACAACTAATGGTTTTATTATTTTTAGAGCAATTTTTTGAGCTTGAGTGGGCATGGAAAGAGGTTCCATAGAGGTAATACTTGATAGAGTCAATCATTCTCTATCATCTTGAGGTAAACCTACCACATTACTCTACATTTTATATAAACTTCTACTTTATGTTTATTCTTATATGAACGGTACATCTTCACTTACTATGACCTTTCTAGCTTTTAGATTACATAATTTGTAAGCTTTTATGTCCTCATTATATCCTAAAAATATACATTTTTATCCTTTCTTATCCATATTATTTTTCAATTTATTTTGTATCTTTATATTCAAAACATCCAAACACTATCATATGATCAATTTTGTGATTTTTTCCACTCTATGCTTCTTACAAAATCATGTTCTTGACAACCTTGGTTGGGCATATATTCATTATATATATTGAAAATGCTGAAATATCTACCCAATAATGAATTGGTTAATGTTTGGACTTTAACATACTCATGGACATGTCCATGATTGTTCCATTTTCTACCTCTTCCACACCATTATGCTAAGGTGTATACCAAATTGTACATTATCTATGGATTACATCACCCTTTCAAAAATTTACAAAATCATTTGGGATATTTTCACCACATCTTTATGTTATCAAAAATTTAATATAGTTCTTACATTTATTCTCCACTATGGATTTTAATTGGTGAAAATTATTCAAAACATCATAATTATTCCTCAAAAAAACATCCATGTATTTTTAGTGTAGTCATCAATGAATTTAATAAAATAAAACTATCAACTAATTAAAGGTGGGAACATTTATCCACATAAAGCATAGACAATAATCTCCAATGTTTCCTTTACTCTAACTCAATTGCCAATTAGGAATGAATCTAATTGTTGATTTCCCAAAATTCTCCCTTCACATACTTTGTCTAGTTTTTCTATCAATAACATAACTATTACCACATTTTTCTAGAGTATAAAATTTATACATCCAAAACTCAAGTGTCCAAATCATAAATGCCAAATATTTTTTTGATGTTTTATTT
The DNA here is from genome assembly GCA_037957365.1 of Torreya grandis. Classification (NCBI taxonomy): domain Eukaryota; kingdom Viridiplantae; phylum Streptophyta; class Pinopsida; order Cupressales; family Taxaceae; genus Torreya; species Torreya grandis. The sequence continues at coordinate 568,390 of JARHVA010006076.1, read as the reverse complement.
ATATATATATAAATTAATGGGCTAAGTGTGGGATTATTGATGGAATACCTGAGGGGTGATGTTGATTGAATTTAGCAATGAAATTTGGTTTCAACCTCAAGGGGAATATTCTATTATTGGTAAGTTGGACTCGAGCTATTAGTTGACTTCTTGGAAATTAGTCTAAACATTACATATTTATTATTTTATAGGAACACTTTACACCCCTTTCAATCAAGGTGCCTAATGCTCATCAAATTATGATGTAAACCTAGAACATAATAAACATATGGAATAAGCCTTTTATCCCCCTACTTAATTATAATATTGACATTTCATTTTTCCATTACTAAAATTCTATTATTATTGCCCAATGTAACATCATTTTACATACCTATCCAAACTAGGAAACATTTATAATTTTTTTGTAGTATGATTACTCCACCTTGAATCTATAAATTGGTCATCGTTTCGACTTTTCTAAGTAACATTACATGCCAAAAACATAGTATCATGATACTGATTTTCTCTATAACTTTTTTTGCTTTACTTATGGAAATGAAGCTATCTTTTAATACACTCAAAGACATAATGAACATAATTATTTGTAGCAATGACATTGAACTTGATCCTTTTTTAATATTAATTCTATCTTGGATTTTTGTTAGTTCTACTACAACTTGAATTTATTGGACTAGTTTTTCAACATCTTAATAAATTTCTTCCTTTGCCTCTGAAATTAAAACTCTCTTGACATCTACCATGACTCAAATAAAATTGTGACTTGAAAACATCATTAAAATAAGAGCTATAATAATGATTTATCATATGATAATGATAAATTTGAGATGTATGAAGCTCATTTATACAAAACTATTATTTATTTTTATCACATTTATAGCCATTAAATAGACTTAAACTTTCTGGGTAGGCTCCTCATAGTTTTCTCTACTATTAAATTATCTTCAAGAGTCCCACAATGAAAAATTAGTTTAATAATTAGGCCAATAATTTGAGTTAAAAATAATCTACATATTCAAAATCCTTCATAGATGTTTTCTTAAAATATCTTCTCAATATTTTCAAAATTAGAATTTTTACCTTACCCATACCTCAATATACGAGATAGAGGATGTCCAATGCTTTGTTTAATTTTATTACTACTAAAACCCTTGGGAAGAAACTTTCATATATTGATTGAAAGATGTAGAAGAGACCCTTTGAATATTTTTTGTTATTCTTGAAAACCTACTTTTATGCCATAGATAATGCATTATATGTTGTTATATCAATAGATTGAAAGAACGGTTAGTGTAGGATATAAATTATTTCATTTAATTATTAAGTGGATATTTTCTAAACTTATAGATTTAACTTTATTAGGTGTGATAAGAGGTTAAGTGAGTGTGAGGGTGAGCTCCACCTAGAGTTGAATGATGTACCACCGTGAGTTTTCTTATGAGTTTCATAATAAGTTACACTTAGTCTAATTATGATTTCTTTATTGAACTAAGTCCTCCATATCCTTATTTGTATTCATTTTCATAATGATATTATAATTAAGTAGTGTAGAGTAGGTAATTGGTAAGCAAGGCAATATAATATAGAAGGTAATTATTGCATATCTTATTACATGTTTCTAAATATAGATAAGGTCATCATTGTTATAGAATACTTATGTTCTCACTCTACTATAGGATCACTTATTGGCCTACTCTTACATGGTACTGAAGATTTAGTTTTTTGGAAGTGTTGAGCTAATTCAGAATTCTATGGCATTAGATCCTAATATTCCACCATTACCCATGTTCTTTGTCTATAGGCCTAGTCATGGGCTCCTATTTTGATTTAGATATTCAAATCACATAATTTCATATAACTTGTAATTGCATTTGGTCTTTGTAAGAATATTATTTATTGACTATAAAAACTATAGGAGCCACAGTGAGTAACTAAAGATATGACATCCCTTGGTGTTGATATCTCCTTCTCTACTTTTGATCACAACTTGCCGATTTACACGTCAGCCAATTTGAGACAATGACTTAGGTTTACCTACCAATTCAACATGCATGTCTTACACCATGGCCCCACCATCTCATGATTATACAAAGCATTAGATGCATTTGTGATCACCTAGTATCCAAATGCATTATTTAGTAGTCTAGTTAGGTATGATAAGGTAGCAACACCGAACTAGAATTGTAAAATTTATATCAATGTCTTATGTGGATGATGGCTATTTTTTACATACCAATTAAAAGGTTTGTATACCTATACATTTTATACCTCTCTAAGTCTCCTTGATTTCCCCCATGACCTACATGGTGGTTTCCTTCTAATCATTGGTATTACCTCTTTCCATCCTCATTTGAACTGAACCCACCCTAACTTTTTATAGCGTATATCTATGCTTGGATTGATGTGAGCTACATTTTGTTTACTACCCAAACCCTCATTATCCTAAGTAATTAAACTACTCTTTTGATAATTTTTTGGGGATGATGTGACATGTTGAAGTCTATGGCCTTTATTGGAGTGTTTATGAACATGCAAGTATTTTTAGCTAATTATGAACCTCTAAAATCTCACTAAATTTGATGTTGACTGGTGTATTGATCACTCAACCTATGTTTTGAATCTCACAACCCTCTTGGTGGTGATACCATCCTTATCAATCTAGGTCAACGCCATTGCAATATGGTTCAAAGCTATTTTAATTGGTTGAGAATCTTATGCTAAGTGATGATGTTTCTTGGAAGAAGCCAACATAAATATGACCTATGCATGACTATGTTAGCATTGGTTGGTTATTTTATTTTAAAAAGTAGGTGGTGCATATATCTCAATAATGTGTGAAGATAGAGATTTGATTATCTTTGGGGTCATTAGAATTTTTCAATGGTATTTCATCTCAATAGTCTTAGTGATTCAAGAGCTTATACAATAGTTTAACTCATAGAATAACCTAGACATGCTCACCATTAGCTTGATGCCTCCTTGACCAGCTTGTCCAAACTACTCCTTGCATGCATAAGGTAGTGTCATGCTAGGTCAATAAGTTTTAAAAGTCAAAAATCTAAATACTTCATAAAAATAATTAAAGAATTAAAGCATGTTTTCATTTTTTTTAAAATAATTCTCATAATTTTTTATTAAAAACCCCTTGTAAGTGGACTTTTTAGAAAATTACACATAAAGGTGACTCAACAAGTGTTTTTTAACTTTGTTGATGTGAGGAGGTTCATGGTTTAGTGCCAATTCCAACAGGTGGTTACAGACATAGTTGGTGTTTAAACCTGATGAGGATTTAAACTTTAGGTATAATTTAATTAAATAGGTCATTAATGATCAAAAATGTATTGTGCTATAACTTTTGACTAGTAACTCATAATTGACTACGATTTTTTTTAAAAGTGCATATTTTTTCATTATTTTTCCATTTGTATATTTTATTTTATAAAAATCACTAAATTTATAAAGTGACATATTCAAGGCATTATTAACCCTAATACTTTCTATAGCATACTTCGTGCACTAATTGATCTTATCTATATGGACACATTTTTGGCTCAATCCAAATTCCATCTCTAGAACATGCACAATTATCTACACAATCTAATACTAATTTATCATTTAGATGCATTATTGATTATACCTAACATCCCTTTCATAAACATGGTTTAGGATTTCATTATAAAGTATTTTATGCAGTTGTACATTTCCCTAGTGTCTTCTCTTAGTCATGTCAACCCTATTTGAGATACTGTTAGATGAGGAGAATTTTTTCATCTTTTGTTATCCTTATTGTGAATGATAATTATGCTTCATGGAATGCTTACATGGAATGCTTACTCACACATAAGAATTGTATTCCATTTGCTAAATGGGTAGATTCTTGTACCTACTGATCATGTTTAGTTCAATAAGTGGGTTAATACTTATGATAAGGTTTTTTCACTCTTTTAATTCATATTTCCATGGATCTTCATTTACATGTGGAACATACAGAGTGTCCATGCACTATTTTTATTATACCAGAAAGTGTCTTCTATGATCTTGCTAAGATTTATGTCACACCTCCTCCTTCATTTCCCATCATCTCTTTAGAGACTATTGTATACTCTCATGCTTTTATTTCTTGTGATTATACATCCATGGTGGATAGTGTTCTTCCTTGTGTCAATCCCCCACTACAATATGAGACTCTACTAGAGGTTAGTTATCCTATTATAGATTTTACTTTTGTTCTCATGCATATTATTGCTCTTTCTGAGCCTTCTGAGCCTTCACAAACTTGCATTTGTAAGGAATTTACTTATTTCAATATGAGTACACCTATTTTGATCATTAATGACTAATCTTTTCTTATGGAAATTCATTATATAGTTGGTGTGTCATGTTCTACTCTTCACTTAGATACCTCATCATCCCTCATTACTAGGACCCAATTTGATAGCCCACCTAAGCTATGTTTAAAGGGGGTGATAGTGTGGTATTTCTTGTCCTACCTTATTTTATTGTGTCTCTTTTGTGGGGTGTTTTTCCCACTATATTTTATCTTTTTACTCAACTTAATGAGAGTTTCATCGTAGAAGGGTACCACATTAAGCCTTGTTATCATGACCCATATTCTTTTCTAATCTACCTAAGTTATGCATAAGGGAAGTGTTAGTGTAGGATTGTAATTATTCCATTTACTTATTATATGGATAATTCCTACACTTATATTTATATCTTACTTAGGTATGATAAGAGGTTAAGTGGGTGAGAGTGTGAGTTCCACCTAGGGTTCCAATTAGAGTTGAATAGAAGGACACTATGAGTTCTCTTATGAGTTCCATTCTGAGTTACACTCAGTCTAACCATGAGTTCTCTAGTGAGATAACTCCCCCTTCTCCTTCTTTATGTTATGATTAACCATTTTATTGTAATTATGAAAGTGTAGAGTAGATAATTGGTAAGCAAGGTAATCTAATATAGAAGGCAACTGTTGCACATCTTCTTTCAGGTTTATTAATATAGAGAAGGTCATCATTATTTTAGAATACTAGTGTGCTCACTCTACCATAAGATCACCTACTAAACTATTTTAATAAAAACTCATTCACCAAAACCTCTGATATATATTAAAAACTAAATAAGTCCTTCATTTTCATCAAACAACACACATAGTTCTTTCCATTAAATTGAGGAATTTTAGGATTAGTAATGATTTTGTAAGAAGAATATGCCATTCCTAACTTTGAGACTAGATAAAGGAAGATGGAGAGAACAAATTTAGCATACAAGACATTATTTTTTTTACTATCTTATATTGATAAAAATAGATTATTACAAAGTATACCAAGATATCTTTAAATTATTTTCTTTGCAAAATCTTATTTTTGGTAGAGTTTTGTTTGATATTATATGTAATAAAATTATTTATTTTTGGCAAGGTTTTTACTATTTTTGATATTCTTTTATAGTCTATTTTTAGAAAATATTGAATAATCTATAAATTAAAATAGAAAATAATAAAGGAAGACACATGATGAAAAAATCACACGACAAATGATTAATAAAAATCTATTACATACAAGGTCAACAAAGGATTTGAGATCTAATAGGTCAAGAACAATCATCATTTCTATAACATTATATAAAAATTATGTTGAAGACATAAGACCTATGCATTTGGATAAAAATAACAACTGGATGGTTAATAAGTCAATGCATGATATAGGTGAGTGGATGGGATTAGATATTCTAATAATTGTATATTGTGCTAATTGTAATTATATAAATATTGACTGGATTGGATTGAATCCACTTTTTAGATTTTGTTTATATTTTTATTATTATAATCAAAGTCAAAGAAATGCGTGAATTTGTAACAAAAAAAATGATTTAAACATTCAGAGAAGTGTAGAAATAGTCTCTCCATGCCAAATGCAAAAAATATTTTTAGCTACTTTATGCACATTAAATATTTGACGTTACTGGAAATATGATTATTTATATAATATACAAATAATATATTACTAAATTATTACATTTATTCCATTATGTAGTGCCAAATAAATTTTTATTGTGTGAAAGGGTTTGAAATTGAAATTTAGTCGATACCTTTTGTCACTAAAAATGAGCTATGATGTAGGTAGCCCTTTATTTTAAATTTTTTATATATATATATATATGGACACACACACAAACACAACTTATTTAAATTGGATAAAATTAGGAAATACTCTTGGATATAAAATTAAATGAATTGACTATATATATATATATATATATATATATAGACATATATATATATATATATACATATATATATAAATAGACATATATATACATATATATATAAATAGACATATATATATATATATATATATATATATATATATATATATATATATATATATATATATATATATATATATATATGTATGTATATGTGTGTGTGTGTGTGTGTGTGTGTGTGTGTGTGTGTGTGTGTGTGTGTGTGTGTATGTATATATATATATATGTATATATATATATATATGTATATATATATATGTATATATATATATATATATATACATATATATATATATACATATATGTATATATACATATATATACATATATATATATATACATATATGTATATATACATATACAAGTATATATACATATATATATATATACACACATATATATATATATATGTATATGTATATATACATATACATATATATGTATATGTATATATACATATATATATATTTGTATATGTATATGTATATATACATATATATATATGTATATGTATATATACATATATATATATATATATATATATATATATACATATATATATACATATACATATATATATATATATATACATATCCATATATATATATATATATATATATAATAAAAATAGTTAAATATAATATAGAATTGCGGATCCCTCATTATGATATAAGGCCTTAATGTTTTAAAAATTTAAGAATTCATTCATGTGCCCTGAAAAAAGGCCACATGGAACTTAGCCTAATCTCAGAACCTCTCCATTTTGATTGAATTCAAATAAAATGTGAATAACTTTTCATAATTACAATCAAAGTGTCAAATGTGATTAACTCTAAACATTCCACTTTTTGGTATGTCCTAAGTACACAAATTGAATTTTGTTTTAATTTGATATTCCTCCATTAAATATTCATGTGCATAAATCTAGTTTTTATTGAAATAAATTATAAAATACTATGGGACCTAAAGATCAACTAGTCAACAATACCAAACAAGATTAGTTACTAGCTAAGGAAACTAAAAAATTCAAATTCACTAGTACAATTCCCCTACCAAAATGTACCAAGTTCCATTAAATCCACAAATTTACATTATAAAACTAGATTTATATTGATTAAAAATTATTTTTTAGGTCCCTTGACATTATATTGTGAAATCATAATAGACACCTCAAGAAAATTACTCCTTTGAAAATGTATTAGTACGAATCTTTTTAGTATGATCATCTACTTTGTTATTCTCTTTTATCGACTTAAAAATTACAATTTATGATTGTCGTCTTCAAATAACTTTTTCACGTCTTTTTTCTAATTACTTAATGTAATATTTCATATCACTTCTCCAAAATGCAAACCTAAAAATCTCATAATTTTCCGCCTCAGATAACACCTTGCCCAAATATTTCTCATTTTAAATTTAAACATCATTTGCATTGGAAAGCATTTAAAATATATTCAAATATACCTATGTACTATGTATCCAAGTAAGAGTACCAAAAAAAACATTCATAACTTTAGATTTTGAAGCAATTTTTACATTATCATTTTTAGTAGGCACATCAACTATCTCAGTATTAGGTTCATCCCACGAAATTTTCTCTACACTATTTATGCTAACCTCACAATGGTAGGTTTGAGTAAAAATATCTTATCCATAAATCACCTCATCATCCTCGAAATATTTCTCAACAAGTTTTATCACACTAGGAATTATACCAATATTTACAATGATATCAACCTATGTTATATAAAATGGGTCCTGTTGGATGGTTCTTGATGCCAAAACATCCTCATCTCTTCTCTATGAACTTATAGCTAGACATTAGTTTGTATAGTAATACGTTGATTCATGAAATATGAGTTGAATTCATTAACCCCTACCTATGTCTTAAAAATACCATGATTCCTTGATTTTAGAAAGTAACATAGAACTTTAATACACATGAAATACCAAAATTTAAGCATAAAAAAATGTAAACTTTTATTAGAACTTATAGTTCCAAAAATTACATCAAAATATGAAATATTCTTTTCAGAAAAAAAAAAATTATAAATGGACTAGACTTTAGACTAAATAAATTTATGAAAAGGATAATTAAAAAAACATGTTTAAAAATTTTAAGCCACTACATAGAAAAACATTTTACTACCAATACCCACATTCCCCAAAAGATCCCCATCAACCATTTTATCATGAAGGTGAATCCATCAAAAATAATATTTCTTAGGTTTAACACATGAAAAACACAAAATTGAAAATTTATGTTTCCAAAATCTAAGAGGATCACAAACATTCAACTTGTTGTCAATATTAAGAAACCTACATGCGGAAAACCCCAACTTCTAATATATATGTATTTTCATGGCCTAAAATAAGGGAGGTCATCTTAAACACCTTACATTCTCCAAAAAATCCCCTTTAACACCCATTAAAATATTAACTATAAAGGATATATTACTGGTATCTAAATCATAGTATAAATTTTAGCATAGGATTGTCAAAGAATATAAATTAACTTGATATCCAAGATTATTTCCTAATTTCAAGAAATTTAAATAAGTTGTGTTTGTGTGTGTGTGTTTCTATATATATATATATATATATATATATATATATATATATATATATATATAGAAAATAAAAATAGTTAAATATAATATAGAATTGCGGATCCCTCATTATGATATAAGGCCTTATTGTTTTAAAATATTTAAGCATTCATTCATGTGCCTTGAAATAAGGCCACATGGAACTTAGCCTAATCTCATAACCTCTCCATTTTGATTGAATTCAAATAAAATGTGATGAACTTTTCATAATTACAATCAAAGTGTCAAATGTGATTAACTCTAAATATTCCTCTTTTTGGTATGTACTAAATACACATATTGAATTTTTTTTTAAATTGATATTCCTCCATTAAATATTCATGTGCATAAATCTAGTTTTTATTGAAAATTTTTATAAAATATTATGGGACCTAAAGATCAACTAGTCAACAATACCAAACAAGCTTACTCACTAGCTAAGTAAAGTAAAAAATTAAAATTCACTAGTACAAATCCCCTACTGAAAAGTACCAAGATCCATTAAATCCACAAATTTACATTATAAAACTAGATTTGTATTGATTAAAAATTACTACTTAGGTCCCTTAACATTATATCGTGTAATCAAAATAGACACCTCAAAAAAATTACTCCTTTGAATATGTATTAGTACTAATCTTTTTAGTATGATAATCTACTTTGTTATTCTCTTTTATCGATTTAAAAAATTCACTAGTACAAATCCCCTACCAAAATGTACCAAGTTCCATTAAATCCACAAATTTACATTATAAAACTAGATTTATATTGATTAAAAATTATTGTTTAGTTCCCTTGACATTATATTGTGAAATCATAATAGACACCTCAAAATTACTCCTTTGAAAATGTATTAGTACTAATCTTTTTAGTATGATCATCTACTTTGTTATTCTCTTTTATCGACTTAAAAATTACAATTTATGATCCGCGTCTTCAAATAACTTTTTCACATCTTTTTTCTAATTACTTAATCTAATATTTCATATCACTTCTCCAAAAAGCAAACCTAAAAATCTCATAATTTTCACCCTCGGATAACACCTTGCCTAGATATTTCTAATTTTAAATCTAAACATCATTTGCATTGGAAAGCATTTCAAAGATATTCAAATATACCTATGTAGTATGTATCCAGGTAAGAGTACCCAAAAAAACTGTCATAAGTTTAGTTTTTGAAGCACTTTTTACATTATCATTTTTAGTAGACACATCAACTATCTCAGTATTAGGTTCATCCCACGAAATTTTCTCTACACTATTTTTGCTAACCTCACAAAAGTAGGTTTTAGTAAAAATATCTTATCCATAGATCACCTCATACTCCTCTAACTATTTCTCAACAAGTTCTATCACACTGGGAATTATACCAATATTTACAATGATATCAACCTATGTTATATAAAATGGGTCCTATTGGATGGTTCTTGATGCCAAAACATCCTCATCTCTTCTCTATGAACTTATAGCTAGAAATTAATTTGTATAATAATATGTTGATTCATGAAATATGAGTTGAATTCATTAACCCCTACCTATGTCTTAAAAATACCATGATTCCTTGATTTTAGAAAGTAACATAGAACTTTAATACACATGAAATACCAAAATTTAAGCATAAAAAAATGTAAACTTTTATTAGAACTTATAGTTCCAAAAATTACATCAAAATATGAAATATTCTTTTCAGAAAAAAAAAAATTATAAATGGACTAGACTTTAGACTAAATAAATTTATGAAAAGGATAATTAAAAAAACATGTTTAAAAATTTTAAGCCACTACATAGAAAAACATTTTACTACCAATACCCACATTCCCCAAAAGATCCCCATCAACCATTTTATCATGAAGGTGAATCCATCAAAAATAATATTTCTTAGGTTTAACACATGAAAAACACAAAATTGAAAATTTATCTTTCCAAAATCTAAGAGGATCACAAACATTCAACTTGTTGTTGATAATAAGAAACTTACTTGGGGAAAACCCCAAATTCTAATATATATGTTTTTTCATGGCCTAACATAAGGGAGGTCATCTTAAACACCTTAAATTCTCAAAAAAATCCAATTTAACACCCATTAAAATATCAGCTATAAAGGATATATTAAGGGTATCTAAATCATAGTATAAATTTGAGCGTAGGATTGTTAGGGATTATAAATTAACTTGATATCCAAGAGTATTTCCTAATTTTATCCAATTTAAATAATTTGTGTTTGTGTGTGTGTTTGTATATATATATATATATATATACAAAGACACACACAAACACAACTTATTTAAATTGGATAATATTAGGAAATACTATTGGATATAAGATTAAATGAATTGACTATCTATATATATATATATATATATATATATATATATATATATATATATATGTATGTATGTATGTATGTATGTATGTATGTATATGTATATATAATAATAACAATAATAATAATAATAATAATAATAATAATAATAATAATAATAATAATAGTTAAATATAATATAGAATTGCGGATCCCTCATTATGATATAAGGCTTTAATGTTTTAAAATATTTAAGCATTCATGTGCCTTGAAATAAGGCCACATGGAACTTAGCCTAATCTCAGAACCTCTACATTTTGATTGAATTCAAATAAAATGTGATTAACTTTTCATAATTGCAATCAAAGTGTCAAATGTCATTAACTCTAAATATTCCTCTTTTTGGTATGTACTAAAAACACATATTGAATTTTGTTTTAATTTGATATTCCTCCATTAAATATTCATCTACATCAATCTAGTTTTTATTATAATAAATTATAAAATATTATGGGACCTAAAGATCAACTAGTCAACAATACCAAACAAGCTTAGTTACTAGATAAGGAAACTAAAAAATTCAAATTCACTCGTACAAATCCCCTACCAAAAAGTACCAAGTTCCATTAAATCCACAAACTTACAGTATAAAACTAGAATTGTATTGATTAACAATTATTACTTAGGTCCCCTGACATTATATTGTGAAATCATAATAGACACCTCAAGAAAATAACTCCATTGAATATGTATTAGTACTAATCTTTTTAGTATGATCATCTACTTTGTTATTCTCTTTTATTGATTTAAAAAATTCCAATTTATGATCTACGTCTTGAAATAACTTTTTCACATCTTTTTTCTGATTACTTAATATAATATTTCATATCACTTCTCCAAAAAGCAAACCTAAAACTCTTTTAATTTTCACCCTCGGATAACACCTTGCCTAGATATTTCTCATTTTAAATCTAAACATCATTTGCATTGGAAACCATTTGAAAGATATTAAAATATACCTATATACTATGTATCCAAGTAAGAGTATCCAAAAAGACTTTCATAACTTTAGTTTTTGAAGCACTTTTTACATTATCATTTTTAGTAGACACATCAACTATCTCAAGTATTAGGTTCATCCCATGAAATTTTCTCTACACTATTTTTGAGAACCTCACAAAAGTAGGTTTGAGTAAAAATATCTTATCCATAGATCACCTCTTCATCCTCTAAATATTTCTCAACAAGTTCTATCTTACTGGGAATTATACCAATATTTACAATGATATCAACCTATGTTATATAAAATGGGTCCTATTGGATGGTTCTTGATGCCAAAACATCCTCATCTCTTCTCTATGAACTTATAGCTAGACATTAATTTGTATAATAATCTGTTGATTCATGAAATATGAGTTGAATTCATTAACCCCTACCTATGTCTTAAAAATACCATGATTCCCTGATTTTAGAAAGTACATTAGAACTTTAATAGACATGAAATACCAAAATTTAAGCATAAAAAAATGTAAACTTTTATTAGAACTTATAGTTTCACAAATTACATCAAAATATGAAATATCCTTTTGAGCAAAAAAATTGTAAATGGATTAGACTTTAGACTAAATAAATATATCAAAAGGACAATAAAAAAAACATGTTTAAAAATTTTAAGCTACTACATAGAAAAACATTTTACTACCAGTGCCCACATTCCCCAAAAGATCCCCATCAACCATTTTATCATGAATGTGAATCCATCAAAAATAATATTTCTTAGGTTTAACACATGAAAAACACAATATTGAAAATTTATCTTTCCAAAATCTAAGAGGATCACAAACATTCAACTTGTTGTTGATAATAAGAAACCTACTTGGGGAAAACCCCAACTTCTAATATATATGTTTTTTCATGGCCTAAAATAAGGGAGATCATCTTAAACACCTTACATTCTCAAAAAAATCCCCTTTAACACCCATTAAAATATTAACTATAAAGGATATATTAATGGTATCTAAATCATAGTATAAATTTTAGCGTAGGATTGTCAGAGACTATAAATTAACTTGATATCCAAGAGTATTTCCTAATTTTATCCAATTTAAATAAGTTCTGTTTGTGGGTGTGTGTGTCTATATATATAGACAAACACACAAACAAACACAACTTATTTAAATTGGATAAAATTAGGAAATACTCTAGGATATAAAATTAATTGAATTGACAATATATACATATACATATATATATATATATATATATATATATATATATATATATATATATATATATATATATAATAAAAATAGTAAAATATAATATAGAATTGCGGATCCCTCATTATGATATAAGGATTTAATGTTTTAAAATATTTAAGCATTCATGTGCCTTGAAATAAGGCCACATAGAACTTAGCCTAATCTCAGAACCTCTCCATTTTGATTGAATTCAAATTAAATGTGATTAACTTTTCATAATTACAATCAAAGTGTCAAATGTGATTAACTCTAAATATTCCTCTTTTTGGTATGTACTAAATACACATATTGAATTTTGTTTTAATTTGATGTTCCTCCATTAAATATTCATGTGAATAAATATAGTTTTTCTAAAAATAAATTATAAAATATTATGGGACCTAAAGATCAACTAGTCAACAATACCAAACAAGCTTAGTTACTAGCTAAGGAAACTAAAAAATTAAAATTCACTTGTACAAATCCCCTACCGAAAAGTACCAAGTTCCATTAAATACACAAATTTAAAATATAAAATTACAATTGTATTGATTAAAAATTATTACTTAGGTCCCCTGACATTATATTGTGAAATCATAATAGACACCTTTATAAAATTACTCCTTTGAATATGTATTAGCACTAATCTTTTTAGTATGATCATCTACTTTGTTATTCTCTTTTATCGATTTAAAAAATTCCAATTTATCATCTGCGTCTTTGAATAACTTTTTCACATCTTTTTTCTAATTACTTAATATAATATTTCATATCACTTCTCCAAAAATCAAACCTAAAAATCTCATAATTTTCCCCCTCGGATAACACCTTGCCCAGATATTTCTCATTTTAAATCTAAACATCAATTGCATTGGAAAGCATTTCAAAGATATTCAAATACACCTATGTACAATGTATCCAAGTAAGAGTACCCAAAAAATCTTTCATAAATTTAGTTTTTGAAGCACTTTTTACATTATCATTTTTAGTAGGCACATCAACTATCTTAGTATTAGGTCCAGGAAATTTTCTCTACACTATTTATGCTAACCTCACAATAGTAGGTTTGAGTAAAAATATCTTATCCATAAATCACCTCATCATCCTCTAAATATTTCTCAACAAGTTCTATCACACTGGGAATTATAACAATATTTACAATGATATCAACCTATGTTATATAAAATGGGTCCTATTGGATGGTTCTTGATGCAAAAACATCCTCATCTCTTCACTATGAACTTATAGCTAAACATTAATTTGCATAATAATATGTTGATTCATGAAATATGAGTTGAATTCATTAACCCCTACCTAAGACTTAAAAATACCATGATTCCCTGACTTTAGAAAGTACCATAAAACTTTAATAGACATGAAATACCAAAATTTAAGCATAAAAAAATGTAAACCTTTATTAGAACTTATAGTTTCACAAATTACATCAAAATATGAAATATCCTTTTGAGCAAAAAAATTATAAATGGATTAGACTTTAGACTAAATAAATTTATCAAAAGGATAATAAAAAAAACATGTTTAAAAATTTTAAGCTACTGCATAGAATAACATTTTACTACTACTGCCCACATTCCCCAAAAGATCCCCATCAACAATTTTATCATGAAGGTGAATCCATCAAAAATAATATTTCTTAGGTTTAACACATGAAAAACACAAAATTGAAAATTTATGTTTCCAAAATCTAAGAGGATCACAAACATTCAACTTGTTGTTGATATTACGAAACCTACTTGGGGAAAACCCCAACTTCTAATATATATGTTTTTTCATGGCCTAAAATAAGGGAGATCATCTTAAACACCTTACATTCTCAAAAAAATCCCCTTTAACACCCATTAAAATATTAACTATAAAGGATATATTAATGGTATCTAAATCATAGTATAAATTTTAGCGTAGGATTGTCAAAGACTATAAATTAACTTGATATCCAAGAGTATTTCCTAATTTTTTCCAATTTAAATAAGTTGTGTTTGTGTGTGTGTGTGTGTGTGTGTGTGTGTGTGTGTGTGTGTGTGTGTGTGTGTGTGTGTGTGTGTGTGTGTGTGTGTGTGTGTGTGTGTGTGTGTGTGTGTGTGTGTGTGTGTGTGTGTGTGTCTATATATATAGACAAACACACACACAAACACAACTTATTTAAATTGGATAAAATTAGGAAATACTCTTGGATATAAAATTAAATGAATTGAATATATATATATATTTATATATATATATAGAGAGAGAGAGAAATTAAAAATAGTTAAATATAATATAGAATTGCGGATCCCTCAGTATGATATAAGGCCTTAATGTATTAAAATATTTAAGCATTCATTCATGTGCCTTGAAATAAGGCCACATGGAGCTTAGCTGAATCTCAAAACCTCTCCATTTTGATTGAGTTCAAATAAAATGTGATGAACTTTTCATAATTACAATCAAAGTGTCAAATGTGATTAACTCTAAATATTCATGTTTTTGGTATGT
>JARHVA010006076.1:542500-545000 GCA_037957365.1 Torreya grandis | reverse complement strand
CATAAATCTTGATATAAAGTTGACTACATACATGATATCTGGCCTTATTATAGTCAAGTACATTAAGCTTCCTACTAGGCTCTTATAACATGTGGGATCTACATTACTAATGAAATCATCTTTGCATAACTAAGGTTTGTCTCGATTGGATTGAAAATAGGATTGCTATCTGGCATCTTGAAACTTTCCAAAACCTCTTTTCCATTCTTATATTTCCATATGAATATGACTTCATCCATTTTCGTAACTTCTATCTTGAGAAATTACTTTACAAAGCCCAAATCTATCATTTCAAACTCAATTATCATGGCTATTTTGAAATCTTCAATGGACTAATTTGTATTATTGGTGAATATAAGACCATCCACATACAATACGATAGTTAAAATACCTTACTTACATGATTTGATGTGTAATGTGAGCTCAATTTCACTCTTTCTATAATTATTGCTCAAAAAATAGGAGTCTATATGGTTGTAGCATGCTCTTGAGGATTTCTTGAGCGCATACAATTCCTATTTCAGCCTATACACTTTGTTCTCATGCTTGAGAATCTCATATTCAGGTGGTTATCCCACATAGACCTCTTATTCAAGTACTCAATTCAAGAATGTCATCTTCACATCCATTTGATATACCTTCCAGTTGTGTTGGGCAGCAATGGTTATGATTATCCTTACGGTTTCTATCCTTTCCATGGGTAAAAATGCTTCATTGTAATCACATCTGGGATTTTGCCTGTAGTCCTTCACCACTATCCTTACCTTATGCCTCTCTATCTTATCTTTGGGAGTATTTTTTGTCTTATATACCCACTTAACTCCAATTACCTCTTTTCCTTTTGGTAGGCCAACCAATTCCCATATATCATTTCTCTCTATGGCATGCATTTCTTCATCCATAGCTTCACACCAATTATTGTCCTTTATTTAAATTATATTGGATCAGCATATAGAAAGAGTTCATAATTCACGGTTTCATTTTCATTTTGCTCATAACTTGACTACTCATAACCTTCTTGCAAGCTTCTTGTCCTTATTTGATGTTGACTTGAGTTGGAGGAGGAGGATGTAGACTCTTGAATAGCTCCTTGACCTCCATGATGGCTACTACCATTAAATTAATTATCCCTATGTTAAATATGGGTCCATGTTAGTGTATTGGTGGTTTTACCACCTACTATTTAAAATTTAATGAAGGGTCCACCAGCCCTTGTTTCAACCTGCTCTTCTCCTTCCCTCTCTTCCAAAGTTTCATGATTAATTAGTTATACATCTCAGCTAATTATGAGATATTTGGTGATGGGACTGTATAGCTGGTATGCCTTTTATTGGTCACTATACCCTATGAGAATATACTTGTCACCTTTTTCATCACATTTCATTCTTCTTTTCTTGGGCATTGTGCATATGATACACAAGCAGACACTCTAACATGTTGAAGACTTGGCTTTCGATTGCTCCATTCTTCGTGAGGGATTACATCCCTTAAAATATTTTTTGGAAAAAATTTTCAAAAATTACATGGCTATTGTTATAGCCTTATCCCAAAATTCATTAGGAAAAACTTTTACCTTTAGCATGCTCCTTGCCATCTCTTGGATGGTCCTATTGTTCTTCTTAGCTACACCATTTTATTGTGGTGTATACCTAGCTATAAATGGATTCTTTATGTCGTGATCCTTAAAAAAATTAATGAACTCATTGGAGATATACACTCACTTTCTATCCATCCTCAAAATCTTGATGTATTTGACACTTTGCTTCTCCACCATAGCCTTGAAATGCTTGACGGTCTCAAATGGTTGCCATTTGTTCTTCAAGAAATACATGCATATCTTCTAGCTATAATCATATATGAATGTCTTGAAATATATCCTCTTGGAGAGGGAGGGGGTCTTCATTTGACCACATAAATGTAAATGGATCAGCTCTAATGGATCTCTAACTCTCCATGCCTTACCTACAAGAAATGCACTCATATGTTACTTCCCTAATATGCATCTTTCACACACCTTATTTGGTTATTTTATAAGGGTCAGCCCCTTCACCATGTACTTCTTATGAAGAAGGTTCAACCCTCCAAATCTCAAATTCTTGAACCTAAGATGCCAAAGAGTAGGTTCATCTGCTATCATTATTTTTAACATTGCTACGAGCTCACTTTGCATTATCAATAAAAACATTCGATTGCTTGTCATCTTGACTATTGTTATCTTCCTATTGAAGTCACTCCAATCAAAGATTATGCACTCACCATTATATAATTTAACCTTGTACCTATTTCTCACAAGCTTCCCTGTACTAATAAGGTTGTGTTTCAACCTGGGGACATAGTAAACATCATAAATCTACCTTTTGTCACCTTGCTTGGTGCGGATTGAAATATTACCCTTACCCATGATGGTAAGCTTATCATTATTTCCCATAGTTACTTCTAATTTTATTATCTCATTTATGTGGTTGAACAATTTTTTGTTTTGACTCATGTAGTTGCTATA
>JARHVA010006076.1:500000-537500 GCA_037957365.1 Torreya grandis | reverse complement strand
CGCAAAAATTATTCTTGATTGATAACTCTAACAAAAGGATGTTTACACTCAAAATAAAGTGGTATGATAATAGCTACACCACAGAGATTCCATAAATCAACAATTAAGAAATTATTGGTTGGGACCTAAATCTTAAGGGTGCTAAGGCAACAGATGATTTAAATTTAAAAACTTTCATATTTTCTTGTGACTTTAGATGCCTGATTGTGTGTAGGGTATATCCACTACTATTGAAGTAGAATGTTATTGTTGTAAATGTTTACATAAGTTATATTATCATAGAGTAGAATAGTTATTTATTTTATTTTATGATATTTAAGGAAACAAATTAGTTGATTATGTTGGCATAAAATATAGAATATGTAAGTACAAATAGGAAGAAACTAAGAACACAAAATAAAATAAAAGACTGAAACTATGGGGATAGTCTGGACTAAACAACAATGCTAGAAATGCAGTAAATAAATACGTAAAAAGAGAATAAATAGGGGATAGATAGAGAATAAGCATAAAAACATAGAGATTCATATATTATACGCATCAAAATAAGTATTACAGTCTAATTACAATGCATGAAATGATATAGCTACATCTATTCAAGCAAAATGAAAAAAAAAATCATTTTGTCCTATCCTCTTTTATTCTTTGCCAAGTCAGATAGCCTACTGTTATATTGTTTTTATCTGCTCTTTTTTTGGGTCTTCTCTATCTTCTTACTAAATGATATTTTATCCCTTCTACTACATTCTTTTCTTTCTTCCACTCACTTATATGATGTTATTTTATGTGAATATACACTATTTGTCTATTTTCTCCAGGTTCTATTCTTTATGGTTATTGCATTAAAATTTTCCCTATCTCTTACTACTAGTCCATCATATATTTTAATTACCCATAAAAAATTATCTTTTGTCTATTTCTCCATTTTTTGTCTTCTATTGAATGTTTCATCTACCACCATATTTTTTTTCAAAAATCCAAATGGATCCCAAAACATTATAATTAAAACTACTACAATAAATATGGTTTTTGGGGGAATGCTTTGGAGATGAGACAAGGTAGGTGAGTACAAGAATAATTTATTTTAACACTCCCCATTTTTATTGACCTTCCTTCCATAGTTTTCATGATTTTTTTCATCATTTAAAACATCTTTACATCTTCTCTTTATCCATCCATATCCTTCTAGACTCATTTTATGCATGTCTGAAGCTAGAATAGAGAAGATCATTGCTAGCCTAACAAAGTTTGTATCTAGACTTTCAAAGTATATAGCTAGACTATCAAAGTCTATACTTGTCATGTTGGAGTCCGTAGTTAGATTTCAAAAGTCTATAGCTACCCTATTACAATTTATACCTAGACTATTAAAGTCCATAGCTACTTTGTTGGAGCCCATAGTTAGACTGTCAAAATCCCTAACTACACTATTGGAGTGTGTAACTGAGATTTAAGACTCCATAGCCAACGTGAAACATCGTAGGACAAATTATATTGAATTAATGAACCCTAACCTTCCTCTTAAATACATGAAAATATTTTTAATAATGGTTTAGTGAAATATCAACTAGTTATTGATCCAATTTTCAAAAATTAAGATCTATCACACGTTTCTCAATTAATTCTTGAATGACGTGATACTTGATTATAGTATGATTGCTCCTACCATGAAATATAGTGTTATATGACAATGCTAAGGATGATATATTATGAAAATAGATCATAAAATATCCTTGATGTTCCTCATATGAATCTCAAAGTATCTTTCTTAACCATATATCTTTTCATGTTGCAGCATTGACTACTATGTACTCCAATTTAGTTATTGAAAGTGAAACTATAGATTTCTTATTTTAATCCCAAGATATGTCTCCTAACCAAAAATGAAATACATACCCAAAATTAATCTTTTGGTCATCCAATCTATCAGCCCAATCCCTATCTATGCAACCCACTAGATGAAACTCATCTCTTATTGCATACAAAAAATCATAATCTCTTGTTCCATTTACGTACCTCAATATTCTCTTACCATTTATGGATCAAAATCCACATTTTCTCATTTTGGGGTATTCAGCCCTTTTACCTTAGGCTTGATTGGTGCCTTCTATCGTTCTTCCTTTAGCCTCTTCCTTCTAGAGATATGTTATAATTTTTTTCTAAGTATCGGCCTCCTTTTGCTTACCCCTGACATGTCAATTTGGTGCTTCTTCAGCCCAAATAAGTTCTCGTTTCCCTTTGATGTAGCATGAGATCACCATTTGGTATCTGACCACTCATTTTAGGTTGGCTCACTTTGGTCAGACATTTGGATAGTGTTATTGGCTAATGGATACATTAATGGAGCATGTTAAACTATTTATTGGTGAATGTGTTTCTAATGCATGGCACCCTCAAACTCATTTTTCCAAATAAATGCATGATTTATCTAGGAGAAGAATTTTCTTTACACATGGTGCCTCATTCTCAAGCTTGCATAAGAAGTGTCCATTTTCTCTAGAGAGGTGCCATCTCAACATGTGTGATCCCCACACTTATCCATAAGCTAATTTGCTCTATCAGACCTTGGTGTTGCATCCTCGGCTAGTTAGAAAAATAAATGGACCTACCATGTAGTTATAATAATAAGGAGATGAGTCTTTCCACATGTTTTGACCATGATTTTTGAAAGGCCAAGAATTTGCTATCAAAGAAATGGTTTTCACCATTGGCCAAGGCAAGTGGATCCCTATCCTAAATGGCATAGTAGATACAACTCAAAATATATACACATTGAATCAATACACCCCTCCTGAGCATCATGAACTTAAGAAGATAAATTGGTTGTACAATATATAGGATTTGGAGATTAATTTCACTCATGAGCCCAAGTCCCTCATTTAGCTACAATGACTTCATCATGGGTATAAGTGCCAAGATTTTTGGGTGTCTTTCTCATGAGAGGCCATCTCACCTATATATTTTAGTCTCATCCATTTTCAAAAGAGGGTAATCATTTTACTGGTATTTACTACTTTTGTAAACAACCATTTTTAATATAATAGAAATTAGAATTTTCACATTTTTTACGTTAATAGGTTCTGGTCATAGGTGTGATTAGATGTTTAATATGTGACCTTGAGGAATTATGTATTCTATTCTCCACCTAAAAATTAAGAAGATGTCATATTCTATGTCAATTTGAGTGGAAAGTTGTCTCAGCTTATCATTTTATTTTTCTACTTCTATATATATTTTTTTTATCTTTTCTTACCTTATAGATCTCAATTCATGATTCATACTCTTTTATGGTCTGTAGGGCTTAAGGATTCTATCTATTTTATGAAATAATAGGTTAATGTTTTAAATATCTTAGCATATCAACTTAGTTAGTGTTATTTCAATATTATTTACATTTATTTCCTTCTCCCTTTTCACCCCACAACTTGGAATGAAGAACCATCTTTTAAAATCATAGAGGTTGCTTTACAAATCATAATTTGGTCCCACACCAGTAAAGTTTCCAATAGGAGGTTGTTAAACCTGAAGTGAGAGTTTTAACCATCAATAGTTTTTATTTTCTAGCGTGCCCATTTGGACAAAATTAATAGTCTATCTAGAATCCCAATTTTATGAGCCAAAGGCCTATAATAAGGTCATAGAGAATAAATAATCTAAGCCTACTAACACCACCTCTAATATCTTTAAACTACAAAAGGACTGTAGGCTATTGTACTACTTAGTGAAAACAAATGGATATCCATGGCCAACCAAGGAACTTCATATTATGGGATAGTGGTAGGCCATTTATCCCTCTAATATCCCCAACTACATGGCACCCCATTCCTATGAATGCCTTGAAGGTGCTCCACAAGTTCTTATGAGATGATTTCAAGACCACAACAGAACATCTCTAAGATGTTGTGAACATGGACACTTTGCACTACATCAATCTGTAAATTGTAGCATTAAGGCTACTAGTGGCATCTTTCAAAGGATAAGATATTGATTGGTACTGATCTTTTCCAACTAACTCCATCAGCCCTTGGGATGACTTGGGTGAGAAATTATTTGAGTGATTCAATGAGAAAGTGGACCAATGATCCCTCTTATAATAAGTAATAACCATCAAAATAGGATCGTAAGAAGCCATTGTTGATTTTAAGAGTAGGTTGGAAAATACCTAGTAAAGGATCCCAACAATTGCTTAACCACCCACATGCATGGTTATTATTTTCTAACTCAAGGCCTTAAACTTAGATATTGTGGTTATCTTTCAATCACTTGAGGGCCAGATGTTTCTAGACATTTATGATCTAGGAGTAAGGGTTGATAATAATTTAATAGATGCAGGAAAGGTACCTCCACATATGCTAATGATGATGTTCCTAGAGATATCAATGCCTTCATAAGAAGAAGCCCCAAGTACCTTAGAGACCCTACCTTCTATGTATGTATATCTACCTACTCAAGAAATCATGTCCACTCAACCCTTCCTGACTATAGAGATGAATGATATGAAGATTATCATGAAGAACTTCTATAATGAGATAATTATTCTCAAAAGGCAGTAGTCTATGCCTCTAAAGGCTCCTTTCAATAAATACCAAGAAAGGAGAGCACCATACCAACAAAACTAGTAGTAGGAGAGACAAATTCCAAACCATCAAACTCTGTATCACTAAGTTCCAAATCACCAGACGTGACCCATGAACCAAATGGTTTTGGTACCCAACCCTTTGTATATAGTATTGCCTAATATAAATAAAGATCTAGTTGCTACCCAAAACAACTTGGTGAATATCTATATTTCGTGGTGCTTTCCTTAAAATGATGCTCATAGAACCTAAAACTATCCAAGTGGCAAGTTATAGTAGAATGTTTTCAAACAATGATGACAATAGAATGCCTATGATTTGGCCTACACATACGAGTCTCTAGGGATTGAGATTGCATTGTTCATGGTGTAAATGTAGGGGATGTCCCTAGAAAAAGAAGAATAAATAACCCTAGAGCACATATTATTCTCCCAAGTTTAAGGCTAAGATGTTATCTACATGAGCAAAGTTCCCATGTATAGAACCCCATACATTTAATAAGAATACTAAAATCACTCAAATGAAATATTAACTAAAATACATGAAGCCATTATAAGTCCCAAAGTGACCTTTGAGAAAGGCCCAACACCTTAGGCCTCACCTCTAGCATATCCAAAGTGGAGAAAGGTAGTGAAATATAAAGCAAAATATCTTGAGGTTACACCTCAAGGGTTGTACAACATGATGGAATAGATGAATAGGGTTCCAACCAACCTCTCCCTTTGAGATGTCCTAATAATCCTTGAGTATAAGTATCTACTGAAAGAAGCCTTGAATAAGAAAGAAAATCCCATGCAAGGAAAGCCGACTATAGAACCTATAAGGACAAAGGGAAATGAAGCTAACACAAGTGTATAACCCCAGATGTACTCCATATTCATCAATACCAAAGAGGGGATAAGTAAAACAAAACCTAATCCATTCTATTTGACACTAATTATGAGGAAGAAATTATTTCATAACTCCATGATCGATTTGGGTGAAAGCATGATGGCGATTCCTAATCAAATAATAGATGCACTATAATTAAAGTATGAGCCCTTGAATAAAGGAGTTATATAGTTGGATTGGAAGAAGGTTTAAACCATAGGGATCATGAAGGTTCTTCCACTCATGTTATATTTTTGTCGTAGCATTACTCTAGCACAAGACACTGTAGTGATAGACATCCCACCTATCTTTGAGGTATGTTTTTCAAGAGACTTCACCTTAAAAATAGGTGGGTACTTATCATTAGACTAGTCCCATCTAATCTTGAGGACCAAGTATGGTTCAAATTTGAAAGTGTTGTTTGAACCACTTCACCTAGAACACATACTAGATGGAGCTATGATGAACTTAGAAGTATTACACAACTCCTTCTCAAGAATGGAGATGCACTATGTGGAGATGATAGAAGGAAAAATGGTTACAGATACTAGAAGTCTAGATGAAGAAGCCCTTGTTAATGAATTCATGGAAAATGACCGATTCACAAACTTTGACATCATAGGCCTTGTAACCTATGTGACCCTTGATGAAGGTCAGGCCATTCCTAAAGTTGTAAAGAAGAAAGGAGACTAGATCAAAGGTCTTAAAGATGATTCTGTTTACTTGAATCTACATTTTGATGGTGTGAAATGCAAGACCAACTTTAGAGATAGAATATGACTAATATCCCCTTCTAGAAAAGAGACCCTTTAAGCATTCTAATTTTATTTAGCCTATATAAATAATGAGTCTAAATACGAGGAGCTATTCCACGGCCTTAACCTCACTAAGTGGATAGGTATCAAATAGGTGAAGTTATTTAGAAATTTCAAATTATTAATAAGGTAGGTAAGTGGGGTAGCATCTATAAAGAACATACGCATGAGATCTTACCACCATTATATATGAGATCTTATTTGATCCCTCAAATCCTTCAACATTCAAATCATCCCTAGGACCATGAATGTAGAGGCTAAAACAATGGCAATCACTATTTACCAATTTATCCCAGTGATAAACTTGTTCACCAATGAGTAAGTAGTGCAGGTAATCATCAAACCTATTATCCCAGACAATGACCAGAACAAACAAGTGTTTGAAAATGATGCTTAAATTGTCATGTTCCTATAATAATCATGAAAATTCATGGAGTAACTATAATAAAATATTGAAGATAATTACAATGACCAAACCATGTAGTTATAGACCAACATGTTATCAAAGGGCCTCATTACCCTGAAAAATATTTTTTACTTTGATGATGCAAAGAATGACAAGCAAATAATTGTTCCAAATAAGGGTGATTAATCTAAGCTTGATGTCAAAGGTGGAAAGAATCTAAAGATTTGAAAATACATCCCTCACAAAGATAAATAGTGGTTTGTTTCTTTATGTGACAAATATAAAGGAGTCATTGCATGAACTTATGATGACTTGAAGGGATATGACTATGAGGTCATTGAACACACTATAGACTTAGTAAAAGGACCCAAACTAGTTCGATAAAAATTAATGCCAATAAACCCAAATATTAAATCCTTGATGGCCTAATATCTCAATAAACTAATTCACTCTAAGATTATATACCAAATTAAGCATCAAATTTTGGTGTCTAATCTAGTGCCTGTACAAAAGAGGAGTCAAGAGATCTAATTATGCATGGATTTTTTGGATCTAAATAAGGCATCTTTGAAGGGCCATTAGCCCATTCCATCTATGGATTATATCCTCAAGACAATAGTAGGTGTGGATATGTTTTCACTACTAGATGGATTTTTTGGGTATAATCAGGTGTGGGTAAACGAAAAAGACCAGCACAAGACCACCTTGACCATAAAGTGGGTAACTTTTGTATATATAAAGATACCTTTTAGCCTCTCTAATGCTAGGGAGAGATTCCAGTAGGCAATGGATGTATATTTTAAAGGCCTAATCAATAATATTATCCTTGTATACCTAGGTGACCTCAATATTTTTTTAAGGAAAAATAGGATCAATTCAACCACCTAGAGAAGGTCTTCTAAAGATGCCAAAAATTTAGGGTGTCTCTTAACCCCAAGAAAGTCTTTAGAGTACCATAAGGCAATCTACTTGGATATGTAGTATACAAAAAAGGGATCACCATTGATATAGAGAGAATAAAGGCCATCAAAGACATAACCTTTCCCATAAACAAGAAGGGAATCCAATCTTTCCTTGAAAATATTAATTTCATTATCATGTTTATATCTGACTTTGCAAGATTGGTGAGACCAATCACCCTGACACTAAATAAGGACCAATCCTTCAAGTAGACACCTAAAAGAAGAATAAAATTTAATGAAATTAAGTATTTAATATCTACCATGACTATAATAGTTAACCTTAACTTTTACAAATATTTCATTATTTACGTTTATGACAGTGAGCATAACCTAGTGGTTATGTTTACCTAAAAGGAAGAGGATGGAATAAATGAGAACCTAATCACATTCTACTGAAAAACACTATATGGATATGAAGTCAAATATAATTTAATAGAAAGATAGGCTTTCACCATAGTCAAGGGCCTCAACAAGTTCAGGAATCTTATGTTGGGGAGCAAAGTAATGGTGTATGTGACCCAATCCATCATCTATGAGCACATAATAGAAGGAAAATCATTAAAAAATGCACCAATTAGATCACCAAGATCCTAGAGTATCAAATTAAAGTTAAGCTGCCTATGGTGATGAAAGGAATTAGAATTTATGAGTACCTAGACTAATGTGTATATGTCCTACTAGAGGAATAAGACATGTTAGAAGCAATACTGCTAAACCAATTTAAAGCTAATAAATCTAAGGTGCTCAACTGGACCCATTTCATGTAAACTAGTTATTATCTCAATGAACTCGTTACACATAAAAAGCATTTTCTAGGTTTTAGGGGTCTGGATACACACTAATCTAGGGAGTCTTGTTCAAAACAAACTTTGATAGAGATTTACTACAATGTGTTAAAAGACACCAGGTTGGGAAAATCCTCAAAGATATGCACTTTAAACCCCTAGGTGGCCACTTTTTAATAAAAATTACCACAACAAATATCATATGTGTGGGGTATTACTAGTTGACCATGTTCACAAACTACCACCAAGCAATCAAAAAATACTAAAAATTCTAGTTCTTCATGGGGAAATAAAGAATTTGGAAATACCACTGAAACCAATCATGACCGATGAATCCTTCACATATTCGGGTCTATATTTCATTGAGATGATCAATCTTGTATCAATAATTAGTCATAAGTGGATATTGACAACCACCGACCACTTTACCAAGTGGATTGAATTAGTCCTGTAAAGAGAGGCAACCAAAAATATGATTCTCAACTTCTTGGAAGAACTCACAACAAGATTTAGCCCAACCAAGACCATCATTTCTGCCAAAATGAAATCCTTCATCAAGTTAAGATTTTTTGAGTTCATGTTTCAAAATGAAATATTATTAAAAACTTCACCCAATTACTACTTACAAGCCAACAAGTTGGTAATGTCGATAAAAAGGAATTTGATAACATTGATCGAAAGGATGGGCACTGACTAGGATAGGGAGTGGCACATACACATGAGGGTAGCTCTATGGGGTAACTACATTAATCTAAAGTATATCCTGAAAACCTCCCTATATGAACTTGTATATAGAAAACAAGTGGTCATGTTGGTGTCATAAAAAAACCCCACTTTATAGCTTCTAAAAGCTATTGAAATTATAGAAAATGGATCAATGCAAGTTTGAATCATAGAGCTACTTAGCCTCCAAGAAGCAAGACAATAAAAAAAATGTAAAAATTACCCTACAAAAAGTGGTAATGTGATGGTTTTATAAGAAGGTGTGGGACCCTAGATTCAAACTTGAAGATTTAGTCCTCAAGTATGATTAAAGGACCATAAAGTCAGGTTGGCATGTGAACTTTAACTCTCTATGGAGGGTACCATTTTGCATCATCATCAATAGGTAGGTAAATGATTTTGATTTAGAAGATGAAGAGGGTAATGCCTTGGATATCCCAATTAATACGATTGATTTTAAGCATTTCAACTAGCTTACTCCCTTTAACTTGTAAATATTTAGTTAGTTTAACTTTTTGTTTGTATGTTTCATTTCCTTTGTCATTGTTTCCTTTTCCTTTATTTCACTTTCCATCATTGTTTTCTTTGAATATGTGTCATTGGAAAGAGTGGCTTACATAGTTACCATGTGTCCTCACCCTAGCTCTCCTAATTCTTCTAAAGAAAACATTCTCTAAAACATAGTTATCTACTCACATCACCTATGATTGATTTCATATGCTCCATTTTTTGTGATTCCCCATAAATATCATCACAAATCTCTTGTGAATTGCTCTTTGAGTGTCTCTACTACCATTATCATTTATGATGACACCCATTTTCAAATTTTCCATAGTGAACAAACCAAGTAGCATTAGTGTATAAATACCCTTACCTCATCCAAACCAAAAAAATATATGTATTATAATTTTTAAAGAGCATTATTTAATTGAGTAGAGCATAAAAGAGTAGGGAGATATGAACCTAGAGCTAAGAAATTTGTGAGTGGATTTGTTAACCCAGTATCTTATTCATGATAGATATTGATTAATGAGAAGAATACACAAGATGGATCCTACCACATCTTTAGGGGAGA
Organism: Torreya grandis; assembly: GCA_037957365.1. Classification (NCBI taxonomy): domain Eukaryota; kingdom Viridiplantae; phylum Streptophyta; class Pinopsida; order Cupressales; family Taxaceae; genus Torreya; species Torreya grandis. The sequence continues at coordinate 527,287 of JARHVA010006076.1, read as the reverse complement.
GAATCACTCTACAAGACAAAGAACACATGGCTCAGGTATCCGGGGAGACCTTCCCTCCAAATATGAAGTGAGTGAATCCTATGATTCCATTCCAGCTCTACAAAAAGAGAAAGCGACAAATGTCAAAAAGGTGGCTAAAGGGGACTGCAAAGACTAAACATTGGTCACTAATTTTATGGATGATATCTTTAATCTTAAGATGGCCAAGAATCCTAAAATTATGAGTGAGGGCATTCACACTCAAATGTTTCAAAGGGTCCATAGGGATGGGTATGACTCATTTGACTATATAATTTGAGACTACATGTTGGAGTAATTCATGGTGCCTTATGTTCATCCATGCCCAAAAGTCATTGCCTTCAACATAAAGAGGTATGATGCCATCATTATAATAATTAATGATAGCACACACTTAAGGGTGAAAATTAGTATGGATGGCAGTAGAAATATGCTATAGCTCTAAAGTGACCCCAAGGGTGATATTTATAGTATGGAAATCCTTTAAGATATATGGGACTCCTAATTCCATGAGAAGGTGCACTTCCTTAACATTCTCCTCAAGAGTGACATAAAAAATATGCCTTCTTTACCCATCCCCTTGGCAAGATTCCCCACGTAGTACTTGAGGAACCCCTTGTCTATGTTAGCGTTCATCTTTGAGATGGACTCTGATGCCAATGTCGATGACTTTTAGTTGGGGGAATTCTTCCTCCTAACCAAAGTGGAAAAGGGGGAGGTGTACAAGATGGATTTTTTAGAGTTCATCACCACCACCATGAATAATGAGCTAGATTTTTTTTGATGTTTGATACCTTTAGGTACTCATCCTTCCTCCTACGTCTCATTTTGTACTAGCACTCCCAATTCTTCTCCACATATCTCAACCTCAATTCATTTGATACATAAGTTTTCCCAAATATGGTGACTCTAGTCACCATTTATACCTACATTTTATAAGTCACAAAAGACTACTATGAGTTCTCATATCTCTTCCTATCTCTAGTTCTCACTGACCTCAACATAGAGGCCATTACATTTAGAATGATGAATGCGCAGTGGTCATAGCTCATCGGGAGTAGGATCCTACTCGAATGGTTCTAGGGAATCCATTTTTCATTCATCTAAGTGCATGGGTTCCAAGGAGAACCCTTTAGACTCTCATTTTTTCTAATGAACAACATCATAGCCCTAGAATTGGCTCACCAACTTGATGTGGTGGATTGTGTTTATGGAGAAGAAAATAATAATAAAGGCCTATAAGATGTCTTTTTCACAAGAGGGGGCATCACAGTGGTAAATAGATAGTAGGGAATCCCACTCATAGATAATTTGGTGGAGCTTAGCCTTGACCTAATTGAGGACAAATAAAACTATGATCTAGATGGATACATAATGTCCTTGAAGACCACCAACACTCCTAAGCATCAAACCTGACCATACCTTGAATAGAGGAGGTCACCCATAGAAGACATCATCCATAATTATGTAGATTTATCTTTTATCTAATTATATTCCCTCAAAACATAGTAATATTTCTACAATATAGTACAAAAATATGACTCATCTAAAATATTCTCGAAGGGGCTAAATAAGTACCTCACCTATAGGGATTGGAACAAAGATAAAATCATCGCTAATAAAAATATAGGTATGAGATTGGTAAAGCATACTCAAATTTTAATAATTAAGAAGGATTATAAACCTTCAAGAGTATATGGGATGAACATCACCCTGATTATAGGATAGCGAAAGTAGGATTCTCTCATGAGATAGAGATAGAAGGAGAAGAAGAAGAGGAAGGAGAATAAGAAGATACCCCTGGGTAAGAATTAAGGGATGTACCATAAAATAAGGAAGATGATGTCTTAGAATTTTTAAACTTTTCAAATTATCGACCCCCTATGTATGTATATCCCACATCCCCATAGTAGCAATAATCCCCCTCCAAGCACCACATGATCAGTTCATCCCTCTACTAGAGCCCATGTAGAAGAAGGTACTCTTTTCACATCCCCTTCTTTCCACTTCTACTTCTCCCAATGCCTCCAAATATCCATCTACAATCTCACCTCAAGTTGCATCCCTATATACTACCTATCCAATTACTTCCTTGGCTCCACTCTCCTCTTCATCCATTCAACCCACCACTGAGCTCCTACAATTTTTTTCTGTGGTCCTAATCTCTTCCCTCAAACATTTCCTAACCCCTTCACCTTAATCATTTATCTCATCCTACATCATGGCATAATATCCATTTACCCCATCCCATAGACCTCCACCTTTCTCTACTTCCACCCTCACCCTTCATTTAATCACCTCCATAAGGATAAGGTTCATTCCTTCATAATAAAAAGTGACCATTCCATTTGCACTGTCATAAGGAATCCGCCTTGTAGGGTAGAACATTCAAGCACTAGAGTAGTACCGTAAGCAAATGGACTTGGTAAGGAGGACCTATGAGGCTTGAATGGAAAAGAAAATGGGAAAATAGTCCAATTCCCATGCACAAACTCACATGCGGTCATTTTATGACCTTGCACAACAATCCCTCATGATTGCTCATCTAGACCCTTAAGTAGTCAAGCCCCAAGAAAAGATTCAACTAAGGGACTATGCCATACAAGTTGTTAAACTCAATCTCAGCTAAACTAGACCCAATAATAGGTTTGAATTAATGCAGGAAATGTAGAAGTTTGTAACTATAGAATACATCAAATCAACCTGATACCTAGAGAAGACTAGGGTGAAGGCTACGGTCGACCACCTCAATGCTGAGGCTCAAGAAAAAGATGTGGAGATCAATAAAGTGAGGTCTAACCTTTAGATCCATGTCTCTAGTGAGAGATTTTAGGTAGAAGTTAATCTATGATTGGCATATAAGACCAAGCTATAGGAAAGAGAGATTGAAATAGAGAAGACCTATCAAAATCTCATAAATTCTAAAATCCTAGGTCAATTATAGTACCGAGCATAACAAGAATCCTTGCTCAGGGACCAAGAAATTGAGAAGATAAAGAATGACCTTTCCACCCGCTTAAAAACCTTAAAAATCCTCCCCATGATCTATCAGCTATATAAATCTTATTAGAAAAGGATCAAAGGCATGACTGTAAACCTGAAACTGGTTCTCACCTTCATCATAGATTCATAGAATTTAATCTCTTGGGTATGAACATTCATTGACCAAGTCATCACCTTCATGTCCCCCAAGGATTTTTATTCATATATCCTCATCCAAAAACTTTATAATAGTTTGGATGAAACACTGCAAGAAGTAGGGGTGGCTGACCAAAGGTAGGTAGTGAGAAAAGTAGATGAATTCCAAGACTCTAACAAGGTAGAAAAAAATGAAAGACATTCCTTAATGCCTTAGAAAAGGTAGGTCAAGATAGGAGGGGACACATGAAAAACTTATTCCAATTGGGCCTCCCCTCCCCATTCTTGGTAGACAATAACATCCATTGAGATGACCAAATTAAGTGTTGCTAAAACAAAAGTAGAATGAACAAACTATATTCATAGGTCTTGGTCAATCATCTGGTGTCTTTAAAGTGGAGAAGATATTTAAGACACTTGCCTAATTGAATTTTGAAATTATAGTGGTTTTTCAAGGCTTTGGGAGTATCTCGTTTATGGAGATCATTGATTTAGATGGTCTTTGAATATTTTAATAAGAAGAACTAGCCTAAGGAGGAAGAGCAGATGCCTTTGCAAGCATAATTGAAAAGTATTAAGTTTGCAAGATCTTCTTCCTCTTTGGAAATTTTGCTTCAACTAGTCTAAATACCAGATATTTGGTTTCTCTCATCTGTATTTGGATGCTCCTATGAGTCCCTAAGAACTATGGATCAAAACCCATGTTTTCTCATTTTGGAGTAGTCAGCCATTTTGCCTTCAGTTTGCTTTGTGCCTTCCATGGTTCTTCCTTCTCGAGATTATTTTTGAAAATATTGTCAAAGTATCAACCTGCTTCTACTTCTCCTCACATGTCAGTCTAGTTCTTCTTCACCTCAAATAAGATCTCATTTGCCTCTGGCATAGTACAAGCTTGACACATAGTAGACTAGTGCTTGTCCAAGGTTGGTTTTTTTTTCAGACCTTTGGATAGTTCCATTAGATAATGTATGAATTTATGAGTCCCACCAAAAAAATTATTGGTCAATGCATTTTTAATGTGTGGTACCCTCATGCTTATTTTTATAAATATATGCCTAACCTCCCTGAAAGGATCATTTGCTTTACATGTGGCACCCTCACACTCAACCTTGCTAAATAAGTGACCATTTATTTGGAGAGGAATGAACTCAAAACATGTCATGCTCATGCTTATCCATTAGCATCTTTAGTTTATCAGACCTTCGATTTGATTTATTATCTAGTTAGAAAAATAAAGGGACCCACCATGCAGTTATAACAAGAAGGAGATGAGCCTTTCCACATGGTGTGACCATGCTTTTTCAAAGGCCAAGACTTTCATATCCAGTAAAAGTGTCACACCATTGGCCTATATAAGTGGATCCCCATCTGTAGTGGTATAATAGATAAAACTATAAAGATATACATATGGCATCATTACGCCCCTCTTAATCATTATGGACTTAAGAAGATAAAGTGGTCACACAATATCTAGGATCTAGAGGCTAACTACACTCACGATCTTGATTCTCTCATTTAGTTCTAATGGAATCATCATGCTTATGAGTGTTGGGATTTTTAGGTGTCATTATCATGAGAGGTCATCTCACTTATATATTTTATGCTCATCCATTTTGGAAATGGGGTTATCATTTTATAGGTATTTACTACTTTTATAAGCAGTCATTTTTAATAGAATATAAGTAATAAAAGTTAGTATTTTCTAATTCTCCAACCTTGATAGTTTCCCCTTACAAGTTTGATTAGACATTTTTTATGTGCCCTTGAGTCCTTATGTAATTTGTTCTCCACCTAACAATGAAGAGGATGTAGTATTCTATGTCAATTTGAGTGGAAATTTATCTGTGCTTGTCATTTTTTCTCTAATTTTATGGTTTTGATATTTGTTTACTGTATAGATCTTAATTCAATCTTCATGTTCCTTTATGGTTTATACTTCTTAAAGATTTAGTATATTTTATGAAATAATAGGTTAATGCTTTAAATCTTGTGGTGTATCACCTCTGTTAGTGTTACTTTAGTATTATTTTCATTTCTTTCCTCCTCCATTTTTACCCCTAAACTTGGAACAAAGATCCATTTTCTAAAATCTCAGAAGTCACTTTATAGACCACAATATGGTCCCATGCTGATAAAGCTTTCCATGGGATGATATTAAACCTGAAGTGAGATTTTTAAGCATCAACACCCTCTTACCAATGTGTCTCTTTTGGTGTCTCCATGAATCTATATATGAGGTTGGATGTATGCATTATGTCTTTCCTAGTTATATTCAAATACATTAATATTCTCACAAAGTTCTTATACCATGTGGGGGCTACATTATTGCTATAATCATCCTTGCATAACTTTAAGATTATCTCAGCTAGTGTAGATATTCGATCATGTAGATAAGAAAATACAATTAAAATATCAAATTTTATCTCTTTCATGTAAAGTGTGGGCTCACTAGCACGTTTGCTAGAGTTCTTACTCAACAAGTAAGAGACTATATGGTTGTACCATGTTCTTGGGACTTGTTTGAGCCAATATAATGCCTTTTCCAGCCTATATACTTTGCTCTCATAACTAATAATCTCATATTTAGGTGGATATCTAACATTAACCTCTTTTTTAGCACTTCATTCAATAAGGTTGACTTGACATCCATTTAATGCATCTTCCACTTAAGTTGAGAAATAATGGATATGATTGTCCTTACCATTTCTACCATTTTTACAGGTGTAAGCATCTTCTTGTAGTTATGTCTAGGCCTTTATTTGTATCCCTTGACCACTAGTATTTCCTTATGCCTCTCTATATTACCTTTGGGATTAGTTTTTGTCATGTATACCGACTTGACTCCTACGACCTCTTTTACTTTTGGTAGGTCAACTAACTCCTAAATCTAATTTTTCTCTATTACATGAATTTATATATCCATTGCCTCACACCACTTGATGTCCTTGACTACTTCAAATTAAATCGGATGAGATGATAAAAAAGAGTATAATTCATAGCTTCATCTTCATTTTTCAAAATCTTGATTACTCAAAAACCTCATACAAACTTCTTATCCTTGCTAGGAATTGACTTGAGTTGGAGGAGGATGATGTTGACGCATGACAAAATATTTGACCTCCTTGATCAGTGTTGCGACTAGATGAATTATCACTTTGTTAAATGTGGGTCTAACTTAGTGCATGGGTGGTTGTACTACTGATTATTTTATATTTAATAAAGGGTCTACTAGCGTTTGTTTATAATTGTTCTTCTTTTTGTTTCTCCTGCCAAGCATCATGCTCAATGAATTAGATATCCCAGTTGAATATCAATTATTTGGTGACAAGTTTGTATAAATAGTAAGCCTTTGATTGATCACTATATCCTTTGAAATTGAACTTCTCACATTTGCTATCCCATTTTGTCCTTCTTTTCTTAAGCATGTGTGTATATACAACATATTTGAACACTCTAAGGTGTTTAACATTTGGCTTTTGACTATTTCATGCTTCTTAAGGGATCATATCATGAACACTCTTTATTAGAAAAATATTGAATAATTATATGACTATTGCTACTATGTCATCCCAAAAATCATTCAACAAACATTTCACCTTTTCCTTTCCATGTTTTGGATGGTTATATTCTTTCTCTTGCCAACACATTTTTCTACGGTGTATGCCTGGCTGTAAATTACTTGTTGATGCCATGATCCTTAAAAAAATTCATGAAATCATTAAAGATATACTCTCACCCTCTATCTACCCTCAAAATATTGATGTAGTGTCCACTTTGTGCATCCACCATGGCCTTGAATTGCTCAAAGGTCTCAAATGCATATGATGTGTTCATAAAAAAATACATATATCTTCTAGCTTAAATCAATAATAAATGTCATGGACTAGACATTCTAAGATAGGGAGGGTGTTTTTATTGGAACATGTAAGTCTGAATGGATCATCTCTAAAGAAGCTTTGGCTTTCCATGCTTTAACCATGATAAATGCACTCTTACGTTGCCTCCCCAATATGTATCATTCACAAACTTTGTACGGTTTTTCTATAAAGAGCAATGCTCTCACCATTTTTTTCTTCTCGCGAAGGTTCAACCCTTCAAAGCTCAATGCCCATATCTTAGATGTCAAAGAGTAAACTCATCTACTTTCATAGTTTGAAATGGTAGTTCAAGCTCACTTTGCATTCTTAATTGAAGCATTTGGTTGTTTGTCATCTTGACTGCTGTAATCTGCCTATTACAGCTAGTCCTATCAAAGATATTGCATTCACCATTCTCAAATCTAAACTTGTATACATTTTGGATAAGCTGACCAATGCTAATAAGGTTGCGATTTAACTCGAGCACAAAGTAAACATTTTGAATTTGCATTTTGTCATCTTGATTGGTGTGAATAAATATGCTGCCTTTGCCCATGATGGGAACCTTCTTATTATTTCTCATCTTTACCTCTATTTTATTGACTCATCAATGTGCTTGAACATTTGTTTGTTCCCACTCATATGGTTGCTACAACTGCTATCCAATTACCATGGCTCTTTACCACTTTGCTTTGTAATGTTTTATGTTATGAACAAGTTTCCATATTTCTCATTCCTCTTAGGTTCAACCTCTTGGATTTTCGAGAAATTTAAATTTTGTCTATTTATAACATACTCCTTTCTACACTCACTAGCATAGTGTCCATACCTTTTTCAATAACTACATTCGATGTTAGACTTATCATACGTTTGTGTAGATCCTACTCTAAAAGTGTTGTTGCTCCTTCCTCTTCCTCTTCGATGTGATTCTTGATGGTTATGTGTTTCACTATATTAATTGTTGCATGTTCTTCCTCTTCCTCTATTCTTTTATCCTCTCTCCCTTCCTCTTACATTCACATTGGTCTTGAACATTTCCTCATGGGAGGAGGTGGCTAATCTATTCATCCTTTCTTTATGGATTTTTAAGGAACCCATGAAGTTCATCTATTGTCATTTGCATGAAATCCTTTAACTCTTCAATTACAAGTACTATAGAGTCAAAAATATCTTTAATGGTGACTCTTGGTTCAACCACTATAGGGTCAATTTATTGTACATAACAATCAGCGTAAAAATGTTCTAAGCTTTCTTATTATAATTAGTTATGATATAATTTTTATTTTTATTATTATTTTTTTCCAAATCGACTTTGAAGAACATAACAGACGACCTCATACTGAGGCACTTGATCCATGAAAGCCCGCGAGTATACATAATATTTGAGGTTTTGTAATATCAAATCCACAAAAAAATTATTGATGTGCATATTATGATATTCAATTGGTCCTCTTTGAAGTTTTCATGCCAAATAAAATTATTGTTTTCCATTTTACACATGATACATAAAATTCTTGTTTTCCATTTTACAGTGTATTGTATCATATAAAATTCAGTATATTGTATAAATATATTCTTCTGCATTTTTTCGAATTATTTGCTATTCAGTTCAAATATTTATACTGGTCTCCTCCCTCTTAATCAACATTGCTTACTGTTGATATCCCACTGACAGCAGAATACATGAATAAATTAACTCGCAACCGGTCTTCCAATAATAGTCCTCATTACTATGAGTATGAAAATATTCAAGGCGATTTGAAAACATTCAGGCACCATTCATGTCCTCTTGAAATTTATTTTGAAAGGAAACAGATTCAGCAATTCAAGCTCTCCCTGACACATCTTTCAGCTAGGTGGAGTCCTCATTATCATAAATCGGAATTCCCCTTAGGTTGTTTGAAAATTGTTAAAGGAAAAGAGGGGAAAAAAAAAACAAAAACATTCTATCCGTGCTATTTTGCTATGTGGATGACCTCACAAGATATAATAAATTATAGCGATTTGTCTCTGACATACGATAAGATCTATACAACATATACTGTTGATAGTGTCTGCACATAATGTTTTACGACAATGAAAATATTAATATGATATTAATCCATAACTTGTCAGGGATTATTTTTGAGCCAAGGATGCAAGCCAGCTGGTTTGCTTAGCATATATCGAAGGCTGTGAGCGTGCTTATATACCTCTCATAGTGCGATTTTCTGTTCCATGTGTGTATCCTAGTAGGCCAGCTTGTTTCGATTCGAGTGTTTTTATTTACTATGCGCTATCGGTTAGCGATCTGAGCTCCAGCGGCTGTGTTCGCGAATTAAGTTACAATTAGTGGCCGTTTAATGGCAGAAAGCAGCTCGATGGGTTGTTTTGTTATGGGTGCATCTAAGATCGGCAAAAAGATCGAGACAAAAGCCCAGGATTATTTTGATTAAGAGGAGAATTGTGGCCACTGCGGCAATAATTTTTTTTTTTTTGGCTACGCCATCTTTTATTCACATGCTTGTAAACATGACCTATGGATTATGTGTATCATGGGATTTAAAGATATATGTGTGACCTCGTGATTTGTTGCCAATACATTGGATTGTGTTCATGTTGAAATATAAAATAAAGATCTCAATATGGGAATATTTTGTTGTTTAAGATTTTTGAATTAGAAAGGTATTGGGAAGTTCCGAAGTTTGTTTTGTGGGAAATTTTGTGCGAAGTTTAAATGGATTGGATGGAACTGAATGCATTTTTTTAATGGTTGCTGATGGTTTTTATTAGGAAAATGAAAGATAGAAAATGCATGAATTTCAACAATTATGGTGAGTTACAAATTTAAAGAAGTGTGGATCCATTCCATCTTCACCAAAAACATTTTATCTCAACATTGTAGGTATTAAATCTTGCTTATTAATGGCCATTGTTTATTTGTAAAATACAAATAGTATATATGATGAGAATGTTACATTGATTTTATGATGTAGCATCGACAAAAAAATTGTTTCATCAAAGGTAGCACTAACAAAAATTTTGGTTTTATTAAAGGGCTTGCAATTGCAATTGGGTTGATACATTTATTCCCTAAAAATAAAGTCCATTATAGGTAACTCTTTTATTAAATAGTTATTTTTTTCAACTTATTTAATGTGGATAAAGTTAGTTGATACTTTTGAATGTGAAATGAAATGAATTGTTAGTGTATATATAATACACATAGTCCAGTCTAATCAAAAGTTGAGAATCCTTCAATATGATTTAAGGTTTTAAAGTTTTGCAAGATTTAAGCATTTAAACACATGGCACGTGATAAGCCCATGTGGTACTCATCCCAACTTCATAGTCTTATGGATTCAATATAATTCAAAGAAGTAGTGAACCAATTTATGTGATTACAATTGAAATCCCAAAGTCGAAGAACACTAAATATTCATCTTACCAGAAAGTACCAATGTCGCATCATGACTCTTCTTGTAATTTACAATTTCTGCCTAAAATATTAATTTATATAAACTTCCCATAAAACAAATTATCTTTCTTTATTTAATTATTATTTTATCTAAACTATTAACAATTTATATATACTTTCATATAAATAGTTGATAACAATAAGAAAACAATTGATTCAATGAAATGTAATTTCAAGGTAGAAGTGATGACATATCCAATCAGTTTTTATGTTAACTACATTTGGAACTATTTTTGTAGTTACATTCAAGGAGTAAAGTACAAAAATATATTTAAAAGTGCACATGAAAAAATCAAATGTAGTCTAGGGTAAACATAATCACATATTATGGAGAGCCACCAGTAAAATCATAAAATAAAATTTTACTCCTTGAAGTCAATGACAACATTCACAATCTATCAATCATACATTTTTAAATGTCTTAGATTTCAACTAATAATTTTAGGTATCACATTATAATATGACTCATCCCTTCTCTATATATGAAGTCATTGGTTCATTGGTGAAGCTTTTTGGCTGATAAAGACTTCACTAAGGATCAATTCTTAGTGAATGCAAAGACGTACAATCATAATGAATAACACCATGTTTGATCCTTGAATAAATTTGATAGTATGGATCTCCTCAATCCTTAACAATTAGTGGAAGGTAATTAGTCAATAAAATTTTTAAAATGTTATAGTTAATTGCATGTGAATAGTATTCAATGAAGTTTGGTAATAACAACATGAACTAAAAAGTCATTATTAGACTACATGAAAGCTTCAGCTCTGGTAATTTTTATGATGGAGTCATCCATTTTATTATGTACCTTGAATATCATTTCAAACATGATTTAGTCTACATTTAATTTTAGTGAAATTTATTTATTTTGATGAAAATATGTCATATAAGGTTGAAAATCATTTTGAAAATCTAAAAACACAATTTTAATTATAATTTTTTTTGAATTCAGGAAGAAATTTCATCTTATGGAAGAGAAAAATGAATCTTGAAGTATGGAGTAGGATTTCATATCACCTGATAAAGTTTGATTTATGGAAGAGAAAAATGAATCTTGAGGTATGGAGTAGCATTCCATAGCATCCAAAACATTTATTTATGTGTTTCATACCATGTCCAACCCTTTTACTACCAACTGCACAAGTAGTTATATGAATAATTATAACAAATTAATTTGTATTGAACACTATGTAGTGAATATAATTAGAGTATTATTTTCATATTTTTTACTTTTGAAATAAGTTTTACAATATCATTATCATAAAAAAAATAAAAACCAAATAAATTTCTTATCTTTTCATTTGATCATCTCAAGTGATGTGACTAATTGCATGGATAAACTCATTATTTATTGATTTAAAAAATATATTATTTCGTACAGTAAAGGATAATGCATAGGGATAATGCAAAAGTCATTTGATATTATATAGATGACCATTGTAGAATTGAAAAGGTTATCTATATACTACATTATAATTATATAAAAAGGTTTAGATACATTAATAAAGTTGTTAACTCCCATGACAAGAGTGTTTCATGGATTTTCAATGTGTAGAAATACCATGGTGTTGGTGTAGAAACAACCTTGTTGGATACAAATTACCTTCACCATTTTTAATCCTGCACAAAAATATTATTTTGAAAGAAGAGGGAGTGGGTAATGCAAATGGCCTATATGTCCTTGCTATCTCTTACTGGTAAAATGGAAGAAACCCATGTTGCTCTCCTCCTCAATCTCCAACCATGGTTTTCATATGTTTGTTTGAGAATCATGATATTTTTTTATGATTGGTATTCACTTTTTAACTATAGCTATAAACTAGTTTTGGACGTAATTGGTTAACTAGATCCCCAAGTGATCATGTAGCACATGTACTAGATATACCAATAATAACCATAGCTAGGATCAGAATACTAACAAGTGATCATCTACCACATATACTATATATACCAAAAATGGCCACAACTTATTTATAATACCAAAAAATAACCATAACTAGCCTAAGAATACTAATGATGACCACATATGGCCTTAGATACCTTAGTGAGATTTAAATATGGTTAGGGTTTGAAATAACCAAGCCACTTTACCAACTCACCCACATCACATTAGTTAGAATCATGATATTTGATCTACACATGTATTTACGTATAAATCACATCTTAATTCAATGTTCTAGTTTAGGTGGAAAGATCCATCTATGTTTTCAATGCATGAATAACCTAGAGAATGGAGTTGATCCTCCTAGGTGCTATGAAATGGTGGATTATTATATATTTGTTAAATTGTGAACTAGAAAAATATACCTAAACTTAGTAGGCTATAATGTCTATTATTTTTCACAACTCTACTGGAAATGATATGTAAAATATCCCATAAATGTTTAGCTCACAAAATATTTGCCTTATAAATAAAAAGTTCTTTTTGCATCCAAAATCCATGCTTTGGAGTAAAACCATAATCTATGATGAGAGTATTTAAGTTAATTTTGGAGTTTTATGGGTTAAATATTTTAACTATCTAGAAATTACGCAACTCTCCCATTATAATTTGAATAAATAAATAATAGAAAATAATTTCTACTAAAATATTACTGGATAAAATCTCCTTTATTCTAATTGATTTTAGATTCTATATTCTATATAAATTTCCATTCAAAAACATTACATATTAGATTTAATTTATCTACAATTTGACTCACTAAAATTTGAAGGTGATTTCTACACATAAAAATAAATAGAAATAAAATTATGCTCATTTATAAAAAAAGATATACAATTATCTATGAATATGATTTAAACTACATAATTAAAAATGAACATCCTTTAATGTAAAATATTTACATACTGAAGACACATATTCTTTGTAGTTATGTCTAAAGCAAGATTTACACATAAAAATTAATGATAATGTTCCTACATGTACATTTATTTAAAATATTTAAAAATATAAGACTTATGCATCTTCTATTCATGAGGAATCTCTCATAGTAGAAAACGTTTTCTCATTTTTAAATAAATTTATAATTTATTCTTTATGAATATTAGAAAAGGTATTTTATATTATTAAGACCAATTAATGTGAAAATGTCAAAACATTAGTTAGATTGAAGATTTCGCCCACTTGAACTTTGTAAAATTGCATTTATATTTAAATATTTGCATATTTAAGGCTTATATAACCTTTATTTCTAAATAATCAATGTAAATAATAAAAATTTTCCCATCTCTAAAAATAAAATATCATTTTTTTCTTATAAAATATTTTTAAATAGATTTATTCATTGTAAGCCCAATTTTGGTGAGGAAAAAGAAAAATTAACTCAACTCACAAACCTTACATACTTATACATAAAACATGACAGCCTTGAACTTAAGTGAACATTGAACATGATAAATATCATCCTAGAGTGATGTTTTAATCTCAAAAAAATTATAATAAATTATTTTTTTTAAGGTTAGCATCAAAAGTTACTAAAGTGTACATGCGTGCATGTGTGTGTGTGTGTGTGTGTGTGTGTGTGTGTGTGTGTGTGTGTGGGTGCGTGGGTGCGTGTGTGTGTGTGTGTGTGTGTGTGTGTGTGTGTGTGTGTACACGCATGCATACGCACGTGTGTGTGTGCATGTGCAAGTGTGTGCATGTGTGTGTGTGTGCGTGTGCGTGTGTGTGTGTGTGTGTGTGTGTGTGTGTGTGTGTGTGTGTGTGTGTGTGTGTGTGTGTGTGAGAGAGAGAGAGAGAGAGAGAGAGAGAGAGAGAGAGTGTGCGTGTTTTTGTGTGTGTGTGTGTGTGTGTGTGTGTGTGTGTGTGTGTGTGTGTGTGTGTGTGTGTGTGTGTGTGTGTGTGTGTGTGTGTGTGTGTGTGTGTGTGTGTGTGTGTGTGTGTGTGTGTGTGTGTGTGTGTGTGATAATATTAATATGTGTAAATTTTAACCAAAGATGTGCATTTCATATAAAAATTTGGATAATAATTTGTTGGTAAATTAGTAACTCATATATCTAACTCTATAATTTTTGTGAAAAATAACTAACTGGAAAAATTTTCAGTGGTCTTTCTAGTCTTACGTTATTTTATTTATCTATATTTTAGGGTTAGGGAAGGGGAAGCAAAAGGCATTGGTTTTTCTCCATTTAGTCCACTTACTGATAGTTAAATTGTATGTGGGTACCTCATCAGGGTTTGTTGTTTGGACCTGTCTTTTCTTTTATGCCCACCTAAGTTATGCTTATTGGGGGGGGGGAGTTGGTATGGGATATTAATTATTACATTTTCTTATCAAATGGATAATTTAGCTTCATCATCCTTAGTGTCATAAGAGGTTAAGTGGATGAGAGGGTAAGTTCCACTTGGAGTTCAACTAATTACCACTATGGGTTTTCTTATGAGTTCCATAGTGAGTTACACTCAGTCCCACTATGATTTCTCATGTGTGTTAACTCCCACCACTCCTTTATATTATTTTCAAAAACTTATTTTACTAGAGAAGATAACTAGTAATCAAGGTAGTTTAATACATTAGGAACTTATTGTTCATCTTCTTGCATGTTTCTGAATATAGGCAAGGCCAATATTGTAAAAGTGTTTGTGTGCTCACTCTACCCAAACATCACCTACTAGCCTATTCTAAAATGGTATCATAGATCTAGGTTGTAGTATTGAGCATCAATTTGATTCTTTAATTTTTATTTTATATTCTTTGAATTTATTAAGAGAATTTTAAAATTATTCATATTAGAATTTGAATGCTTGTGTATTGGTGTATAAAATTAATCTAAATATCTAGTTAAAGAGACTAACAAATATTTTGAGGAGTTTTATTGGCATTGGCCTTTGTTGGAATCCAAAAAAAACATATTCAAACCTAAAATATCTAGCTCATAAAATATTTGTTAGCAAACCCTTATGACAACTTTGGCAATACCCTACACAGGACATAAAGGTTGACTAATCAACAAAGCTAGGGGGAAAGGTCAGGGGAGGTTTATACTAATTGATGGTGGAACTTTGGATATCTAAACAACTAGCTATAGTTTATCATTATTTTATTGTAGATGTTTAACTAGTGAGTGGACCTTGGTTTCATTCTTTCCTTTTTTTCCAATTAAAAAAAAATTGTTTACCATCCATCATTTATAGATCTAGCTAGTCATTATGGTCATGGTCTTCTCTTGTGACATGTCATAAATTTGGTGCTGTACATAAGGAAGGTGCCTACAAATAGCAACCCTACTAATATGGTAATCACACCGGTTTTTTAAACTTGGGAATTCAACTTGTATCTTTAGTAGATCAATTTACCAAAATTGAATATATATCTCTACCTTATATGGTGAATATCTCTAATTTCTAGGCCTACTAGACTTTCAAATTATGTCACACAACATTTTTGCTAATTTTCAGACCTATACATGAACCATGGTGGCACCTCATTAAAAAAATTTCTTTGTAGAAGTGGGTGGTGCATATCTCCCCAAAATGTGTGATTTAAGATATTTGATTATATTTTTCATCACTAGAGTTTGCAGATGACAATTTCTCTCAATAATTTTGGTGATTGATGATCTTATATATCCATTTAACTCAAAAAATGACCTAGACCTTATCACCAACAGCTTGATGCCTCCTTGACCTGCTCGCCCAACCTCCCAAACCAATCCTTGCATGAAAAAGTGGTAGTGCATCATTGTATTATGATCTCATTTTAAATTCAATGCAAAGCCTAAAATATGGCCTAAAAGAAGTAAAAATTAAAGTATGTTTTTAATTTTATTTAACAAGTTTTGTATTTTTTTAAACAAAACCCCCTCAAAGAGGCTATTTCATAAAAGTACATGTAATGGTGCATGGGCCTCATATTTCTTGAATTTTTTTACATGAAGAGGTCTTTTATTCTATGTCAGTTCTAGCACATAGTTGGAAGGCTACCTTACCCTTTATTTGGATATAACATTTAATGTTTTAAGTGGAATACAATTAAATAGGTTATTAATGATGGAAAACTTATTTTTATATAAATTTTGATTGGTAACTTAGAATTGAGGTCCAAATTTTTCAAAAGTACATGTTTGTCATCCTCTTTCCATTTGTTTACTTTGTTTCTTAAAATACATTAAAGTAATGATGTGCCATATTCAATGGAGTTACCTTGTTATGGGCCCTACTACGATTTACAACATAATTTGTGCACCAATTGCTTTCATTTGTATAGAATAATTTTTGGCCCATTATAATGTCTATATCTAGTGTATGAATCACTATTTTCTCTTAATCTATCAATGATTGCTAAATTGGATGCATTCATAGCTGTGCCTGACATCCCCTTCTTGAGCATGCTTTAGGGGCTCATTGCAAAGTATTTTGTGTATTTGTGCACATTTTTGCTATCTTCCCTCAGTCACGTCAACCCCATTTTAGAGACTATATATGAGTTGATTGTTTTGTCTTAAGTAATCCTTTGTGGGAAGGATAATTATAATTCATGTCATTCATACATAGAACACTTACTCATATACAAGAATCATATTCTGTTCCTATATGGAAAAATACATACACCCACTAATCCTATTATATTTCATAAGTGGGATATTACTTATGATAAGGGTTTTCCCACTTTGTTCATGCATTATTTGGAGCATACTAAAAAGTGGTTTTGGTAATCCTGTTGAGATTTATGCCACACCTCCTACTCTACTTCATATTATATATTTTGAGACTATTTTACTCTTTCCTCATAATTTTATTCCATGGTGGACAATGTTATTCCTTCTATCGATCCCCCACTGCAAGATGAGATTTTAGAAAACCTTATTTGTCTTATTGTATATTCTACATCCACTCCTCTGTACATTGTTACTCTTTTAGGGCCTTCACAGACTTACATTTCAGATGAATTTAATAATTTCAATTAGAGTATACACATTGAGATTTTCAATGACTCATATATTCCTATGGACATTAATCTTGCAAATCTGAGTTCTTCATTTGTAGATCGGTCTTTAGTTTCAAATATTATTGAGCCATGTTCTTCTCTTCCCATGGAAATTCTCTTAGTGAATGTTCCATGTATATTTTATTCTCTAATTTTCTCTCTCCTTCATTATATGATTGCTCTTTTCCATATTATATAATTAGTCCTATGATATCTTATCAGACTTTGCATATTTAAGCATAGTAAGGAGACATTTGATCATTTTCTAGATTTCAAAATCATGATTCCTATTTTCATTCCACTTGAGTGCAAATTCAATAGTTTGATAGCTCTTGGTTTATTTATTTTAAAAGGACCTATGTTGGAGAGTGACCTACTACATCATTCATGGATGCAACATTATATGCATATCTTCTCTCTCTTCTTTATGGAGGCACACAACCTTCATATTTTTTAGCATACTAGGATCATTACAATGTACTTGGGTACCTCATCAGGCCTTGTTACCAGGACCCAATTTTATAGCACACATAAGATATGCTTATGGGAGGGTTGTTGGAGTGGGACTTCTATTCCTAACTTATTTTATTTGTCTCTATTTTTGTGGGGGAGTTTTTTTCCACTAGGTTTTCTTTTTTGCTCCATTTTTTTAAGAGTTTCGTTGTACGTAGGTACCTCATCAAGGCTTGTTGCTGGGATTTATGTTTTTTTTTCACACATAAGCTATGCTTAAAGGGGGGATTGTTGTAGGATATTAATTATTCTATTTACTTATTAAATGTATAGTTACTACACATGTAGATTCAACTTACTTAGGTTTGATAAAAGGTTAAGTGGGTGAGAGGGTGAGTTCCAACTATATTTCCACTTGGATTTCTATTGAGTACCACTATGAGTTATCTTGTGAGTTTCGTAGTTATTCACACTTAGTCCCACACTGAGTTATCCTATTATTAAACTACCCCTACTCCATTATATTCTTCTTTACTAAGCTATTGTAATTGATTAGATAATTGGTAGTAGATTAATATGTAAATCACTTATTACTAATATTTTGTTATGCTTATGAATACAAGTAGGTTTGTTATTACATAGTTTTTTGTGTGCTCATTGTACCTAAAGATCACATACTATCCTATTCTGACAAAAAATAGTAATAATAAACTTTCTAAAACAAAAATGTTTAGAAAAAATTTTATAATTAAATAGACAGACATGGCATCTGTGTTGAGAATTCACCTCTTATAAGACAATCCCCAAAACATTTATTAGATAGTATATGTACCAATTGATATAAATACATAGAACACACAACATGGATAAATGGTAAAAGAATAATATTTAGACAACACACATGTAATATGAGTAACTACCACAAGCTCACTATTGTGCTACTTGTTATCAACCACTTTGAATTTGTCTTCCTTCCAACTTCTAACTATTAACTACCTTATATCATTATGCACTTTCATTAATGTCTAAGTGGTTTAATTTTAATCATTCCCTACCTACATTGGTCAAATATTCATTAAATGTATGGATTGTATAAAAAAATTCATGCAAATATAAGATAAATTATTCATAATAAATAAATAAATAAAAATGTATGGAATATATATATATATATATATATATATATATATATATATATATTCTAGTGAAATTAACTATTTATAGAAGCAAACAATATATAATTTTCATTATTAAACTATTTTATTTTATTATATTGTTGAAATGATGGTTAAATTTAATGGCCATATGATTCTATTTATTCGTTGGAGCACCTTTCTCCTTCGTTTTCAATTAATTTATTTTCTTAGTTATACGATACTTTAACTTGTTTTGTGCTTTCCCTACACATATGTGAATCTAGAGAGTCCATATATTTTTCAATATTGTTATCATCATTGTAATATTTATACATGGACTATGTTTTTCTAAATGTTTTCATGGGCTCATGGGATCTATTAACATTTGTGACTATAATCAAAATGTTAACACTGATGAAATCTAATAGTTACTCATAATATTAGGTACTGCATATATATCATAAAAATATTTTATATAACAATGTATTTTCCAATAATTTTTAAAAATATATGATGATATGTCCTTGGATGATCATTTAAACAAAACATTTATCCTATTTTTTCTTGTTTTTTTGCATAAAAATTTAGTAATTCAAAATAATCCCTTAAATTTAAGATCCACCATCATGAAAGTAATGTCTATCCATATTGTATGTATGAGTGTCTAATTTTTCCAAAATGTGATATCAAAATAGTGGGTTTAGATAAATATGCAGTACATCTCCACATACACAAAGAAAATTAGTCAATTTGATTTATCATCTAATAAAAAACAAATAAGTCTTAATTGTATTCAAATAATATTAATTTTCAATGATAAATGTAAATAATTTATTTTATATGATTATTATATTCTTCATGAATGTATTAATAATAGTAAAAAATAGATAGTACAAATTAGGGCGTTAATGTGAGAGGGAAAAAACCTATAGAATGTAAGATGAACATAGATTTTTATTTTAATATTACTACTCTAGAAGTGGAATTATGCTTATAAAAACATTAGGGAATAGTTATGAGAAACTATAAATTTCTAAATATGATTTTGAATACCAATTGATTTTATTTAAGGCTTCAAAAACCTTACTTTTCTTAGATTCTATAAAGATCTCAATAAAACTGATTTTTTTTATAAAACCCTAAGAACTTCATTACAAACTAATACCGAATAGTTGAATAAATAGGAAGGATGTGTTATCCTTCCATTATCATTAGACCCATAGTCTACAAAATTTTTAATAAATAACACTCAATGCACTTCAATGAGTTTATGGATGATAGCCTCAATCCTATATGGTGTTTAGTGCTAGAATTAACAAGACACATAAATAAAATGAGAACATAAATTATTCATTCAAATATAATCTAAATACTTGAAATATGTTTTTAAAAAATCACCATATACCTCTTCAATAAATTTTTGGATCTTTATTTCAAACATAGTTGTAATTTATTCTCTTATATAAACAATTAAACTTGTGTACTTATAGACTTCTCTAAATTAAGACCAAATAGGCACGTGAGTCCAAACACAACTGGGGATAACAAATGAAAACATAGGAACTTCATGTATTATAAATCTAAAATGTGGATAATAAGTGCCCACACTAAAATATAAAAAATAAGACCCTGATACTTCATAACCATAAAATGTACTATTTAGGGTAATATACCCTAAAGTAGAGTAAAAATAGAATAAAGAAGATAAAGAGGAGAGAAAATATAAAATAAGGGGAACATTGAATATTAAACAAAAAACATGGTGAAAAGGAGGCAATAAGAATTTATCATGAGATTTAAATTGAGAAACACATAAGTATCCTATATTAATTAATTTGGATAACTAATTTAATCCTTGAAGCAAAATTAGGTGTCTACAGATTCAATGTAAACTCTATTTATATATTGAATTCATTTAGCTTGCTTGCATGTATCTAATAGACTTATGTGAACAATAAAATTAATTCTTTATATTTCGTTTCATGAAAATGAACAATAATTTTTGTATATAAATATAAAATTTAATTCAAATTATGACCCTTAATAATTGGCATACTAGGTGACAAAATAATGACTATAAAATAAAAGTAAGGGACCACATAAGATAGGTGCACCTTAAACAAAAGGGCACATGAAAAATAAATCAGCATCCTCAACACTCAAAATGATGTTCCAAACAAACTACCCAAGACACTTAAAAATATAGATAAATATAAAGGGGTAAGAGAGAGGAATGGAAGACATGATGATGACGTATAAAACATGCCAAAAATTCCAAATTTCAGATAATAAAATCTCTACCATGGTTATTTTTGGACCCATGAAAATCTATTAGAATCCTTAAAGATCTTAGGGAGTGTTGTGGAGTACCCCATTGTCTGAGCCTCCTCCTTTTCTCCTTGCCTTGTCTAGAAACGAGTCCTTTTAGGATTGGAAAAACATTTAAAGGAGGCCATCAGGATGTTTAAGGTTAGACCTTATTTTGATACTTTTAGATGATGGAGATTGATCCAATCTAAGAATGGATGTTGCATGCTCATCTTTTTAGAGGAATTATATATATTTGAATTATGATATGAATATAGGCTTCATAAGGTTCCTGATATGCACTAGTTAATCCACTATTATCATTTTATAATAATGTATCCTTAAAATCACTTGAAAAACTCTTTCTATTGCTCTTTTCTATTTGGTAAAATTGATGTAACTGGTTAAAGAAGAAATCAGTTCACCCTAAGACCTTAAAGAAATATGATTTGGTTTGAAAGCCCTAAAAAATATTAATACATAATCAAAAGTAAAATGTGATTACATATTTCATCTAAAAAACTTATGCAATTTAATACTAGATCGTATGTCAATTTCAGTTTCCATACAAAAGTTATGGCCTCTAAAAGTTACTACGTTTTAATTTGTTGTAAAACTATCAAAGTTTAAGTAGAACTTATGTAACTACCTTAGAGGGTTTTAAAGCTCAAATGGTGGTTTGGAAACCACCCTAGTGGTTTTGTAATTAAGTTGTAGTTTTTCCATATATATTTTTCAAATAGATAAATAATAGTTTGATAACTTTTGTTACTAATTTAATTTTATATTTTAAGAATTTTTTGCTTTGGATTCAAACTATTTTTGCTGTGAAATTTATACAAATATTATGGGATAGGGTCTTTGTTGTATTTATACCATAAATTATATTATAAATGAAGGAATGGCATTGGTTGTTTGGAGATGATTGTGACTGGATAAGAGGTTTTCACCAAGGACATGTTACAACTTATGACATCCAAAATATAATAAAAGGCCAATGGTGAACAAGATGATTATATATATAAATATGTTTTAAATTTATATCTCTCATGGAGATTCTAACCACCTTTTCTTTATCTTTTATTTTTGGAGGGCCATGGGGTTATTGTCAAGGAAAGTGGAAAAATATACATCACCTTGTGCAATTATCTGAGGCATGATGGGGGGTATAAGGATGGGGAAAACCCTAAAAATTCAAGGTATACTCCATATATGAAGATGAAGAGGAAGGCGGTTCTTGGTTGGTTTGATTTCTCAACTGTTGTCTAGTAAAAACCATATGAGAAATAAAGATGAATCAAGGAAAACTCACAACTTAAACACAAATTAAACAATAGAAAAATATATCAAGGTGATCAAACATACACTAGAGTGAAATTAAAATTCTATGATATATTTTTTCTTGCTTTTGGAGATGATTGTGACTGGATAAGAGGTTTTCACCAAGGATATGTTACAAATTATGACATACAAAATAAAATAAGAGGCCAATGGTGAACAAGATGATAAGATATAAAAATATGTTTTAAATTTATATCTCTCATGGAGATTTTAACCCCCTTTTCTTTATTTTTTATTTTCAGGTTGCTTAGGATTTTTAAAAAAATTAGGGTTTTTTCACATTTGAATAATAGTGTATTTAAAGGAATAGTTTTGTAAATAATAATCTCTAAAGGATAATAATAGTTTAATTTTAATATGATGAGAGTGTGGCTTAAAATTTTCATAATATTTTTAGAGTATGGCTTACATTTCTTTTAAAATGAGGACATTGTGTCTTAAATTTTTTCACAAAATGGTGAGGGTAAAATGTTTAGGGCATGGATTAAATTTATAGTAAAATAGTGAGAATGTGGCTTAAATTACATATATAATAGAGATATTATGGATTAAATTACTAAAAATATGGTGATAATGTGTCTTAAATTGATCACAAAATGGTGAGAGCATTGAAAAAGGGTTAGCTATGCTGACCTTAGAAACTGAGCATTACTTGCATGGTCTAAATGAAACTCAAACCATTTTAATTTAGTATATGGTGGAATATTCTACTAATAATAAATAATATGTAAAATATTAGTGCAGTATCATTTAATAAATGGTAATGGAATTGGAAGGAGTGGAAACATGCAATTATATAGTTCACTATTTAGGAAAATAATACATAAATTACTTTGAGATACTTCATGTCCTAGTTGTACTAGTGGTGATGAAATATATATTATATATTGAAACATTCTCCAAATATGTCTTCGAAATCTATCTATTGTACCTAGAAATTGGAATCAAGATTATAATGGTGATAGGATGGAAAAATAGTTTGAGAAGGGACTGACATAATGAATGGAATGTCATAGTCCATACTTCAAATTATGGTCCTCATAGACAATGTCAAATAAAATAAAATGTAAAAATATTTGCGATGCATAATATTAATGGGATCATTTAGCTCTTATACATCTCACGTCTCCAAAATGTAACCTTTAAATCTATAGTTAGCGGCGATAATAAATGGGACTATCCAATTAGCCTAAAATCTATCCTTATTTTCATGTGTTGCATTTGTATTTTTTTATTCCCCTTGAGCACAAGGTAACCAAGCTCAAAATATCTATATTTACTAATTTTTTTTATAGTTTAAGTATAATCTATTATGATGTTCTTGTATATTATTCAAGGTAACTACCCATTTTTCATTACGTATATCCAACTCTTATAGCTTTGATATTCTATTATCCTCGTCATTCATGAGATCATATAATAAATTCTCATGAAAGGTAACTAAATCTTGATAGGAATAATAACATCAATGCTATAAACTAGGGAGTATTGTGTGTCTCGTATTGGAGGTTAGGTGTTAGTATGGTAGACCTAAATCGAGGGAAATAATAGAAGGTGCCAATCATAACAAATAATATTGATAGTCTTTTTGAAGGATTTGGACAAGGTTCTTATTATATGCTTCAACTTGGCCATTTATTTGGGAAAAAAAGGCAATGGAACACCATTTTTTGATATGGTATTTATCATAGAGGGCTTAGACATCCATTTTTTTAAACGATCCAAAATTATCACATATGAGGTTATAAGGAATGCCAAAGTGGCTAATGAGGTGGTTAAGAATGAATTTTGAAATAAAATTGAGTTATATGAGGAGAATACCTTTAATCCACATAATAAAGTAATCAAGTATCATGAGGATATGTTTATTTCCATTTCAACAAGTAGGATTAATTTTTACTAATAGATTGAGTCCCCAAGTGGAAAAAAACAATGGAATAATGATTGACTGAATTGTTTAGGGTGGACCACAAATGATATTGGCATGTTTCTTATAAGGCACACTATAATTAACATAATCATAATCATATACTTCCATAGTGGGCTAGTAATAGCCTGTGCACAAAAGATTCTTGGAAAGGAACATAATCTCATCATCTACTTATTTATTATCTAATCTAGACTCTGTTGAATGCAAAAAATGAATT
This sequence comes from Torreya grandis, assembly GCA_037957365.1. Lineage (NCBI taxonomy): Eukaryota > Viridiplantae > Streptophyta > Pinopsida > Cupressales > Taxaceae > Torreya > Torreya grandis. The sequence goes on along the minus strand of JARHVA010006076.1, from coordinate 502,504 downwards.
AGATTTACATCATATCCTCTATGATAGATTTTAGCACCTATTAGTTTATAATGAGAGGTTTATTAATAAATCATTTTTGTTCATTATGGGAAATATTTTTAGGGATAATTTATTCATGAAGGTATTAATGTATATATCATAATATGATAGTGATCTAGGACCAAAAATATTTCATACCATTTTAGATGATAATCAATCATGAGCTAGTTTCATAAGGTGTTCAATAAGGAACTTGTAATCTAAATCATGATCTATGATTGAGATTAAGGATCCAATTATCCAATTACTTGTGAATTTATGTTGTTGGATGTTGGTATCTCTTAAAAGTGTTGTTTGATATTATACATAATGTTTTTATATGGAATGAATTTGTCATCCTTGGTCTAATGTTGTTTGTTTACTTAACTGATAACTATTTGGGAATTTCCATTAAAAAATAGATGTTTAATATTCCAGTACACTACAAAATGAAATCTACATGGAGTGATTTATAATATTCTAAATTTTTTACACAAGTGGTTTAAATGTGGAAAGACTTGGGAATAATATCCCCTTATGGTATGATGAATAAAATGTTGGTTGCAAATTCATGATATGTGTATGAACCATCAAATAAAGTGTTTAATGTTTTAGTTCAAAAGAAGTTTCATCTAGATTCATGATTGACTTGTTAGGGAATATGTGAGTGTCTTGGTATCTGATAAGGGTATTTTGATAAGTTGATATATAATAATTTTAACCTTAGTTTCCTTTTGATCTACATATTCAATCTCAAAATCACTTAATATCATAATCTACTAGGTCATTTGACTAGTCAAAGCTACTTTGGAAGTACATATTTGAGTGGATCCACTTTGGCAATACCAATGGTCTTGTTACTAAGAATGTAATGTCATAAATTATATGTTGTGAATAGCATTTATAAAGAATATTTTCAACTGAGTTGCAATTTGTTTAATAGGTAACTAGTAGTAGTCTTAGATAGTATACTACTCTTTCTTATCCTTGATCATCATGATGAGTAAGGAGTGCCCCCAAGGGATGTTCTTTTATTGAAATGTCAAGAATAAATGGTTATCAAGGTGCTGGTAGGGATAAAACTAGTGGATTTACCAAATATTATTTAAAATACTCAAATACTTGTTGATAGTCAGAATTCCATCAAAAGGTGGTGTCTTTCTTAAAAAAATATGTGAATGAATGACACTTGTCTTCCAACTATGAAATGAATTGCTAAATGGATTCATATTTTAATTTTAATATCAAAAGATACTTCAAATTGGATAGAGGACACATATCTAAAATGGCATTAACCTTATCTTGATAATCCTCAATTTCCCTCTCAGAGATAATGAAACGTAATAATTTTCCTTAATTAATGCCAAATACACAATTATTATGATTAAGATGCACTTTAATTTCCTAAAGCCTTTCAAATATTCTTCATAATACTTTACAATGGCATTATCTAGATTTTTAATTTTCCAAAATATCATCTACATAATCTTTAATAATGTCATGAATCATGTCATAGAAGATTACAATCATTGCATGTTGGCATGTAGCATTGACATTGTTTAGGAAGAATGGGATCAATTAATCAAATAAAATTCCTAATGGAGTGGTGAATGATTTTTTATGTTAGTCTTTAGGTGTTATCTTAATATTTTTATATCCTCATACTCCATTCATAAGAGATAACATCTCATATCCTACTATAGAATTAACAATCAAAATAGTTTTTGGCAAAGGAAGATCATCCTTTGGACATGTTTTACTTATATCTTTGATATTTGTACATAATGAGATTCCATGTGGATTATTACTAACTTCGATAATATTTGAAATTGATTCTTAGTAGGTAATCAGGTGAACACATCATGCCTCCAATAATTTTTCTAATTTCTTATTGATTATATTGGCAATTTAAGGATGAATTTTTCTTCATTTTTTCCTTGATTGGTATGGCATCTATGTTTACAACAAGGTGATGTGTAACCAAAAAGGGATCTAAGCTACGCATGTATGAATAGAAATAAGAATAATATCATTAAATTATCAAAATAGAGTAGTAAGGAAGCTTATGTTCCTATTTAGTGAGAGACGCTCTAAGTTTCATCCATTTTTTATTAGGCAATGTGCCAATATTTAGCTTAGTGGTCTATTTTACAATCAATGTATACCCATATTATAAAATATTTGATAATTTTTTATGAATTAATCATTTCATGACATGATTTTCATTTAAATCTCCCCCATGCATGAATAATCTAAATTGTTAATGGCTGTTAAAGGCCATTCAATAAAACCATGCAAGAAATCTTAAATCAACTGTTTAAATATTTTATGATCCTATGAAATAATTTCTTATTGGCATGGGGCTTGAAGAATGGATGAATGATGGGTTGAATTTGAAATAGGATTAAATTACCCATCCAAATATGCCTAAAATAATATTTCACCATGGGACTCATCTTTTTCATTACCTTTTTCTTGGTCACAAA
>JARHVA010006076.1:457500-495000 GCA_037957365.1 Torreya grandis | reverse complement strand
TTCTGGTCATTCCACAGGAGACAGTTCAGGAAGACATTGAATACCTTTCATCACATACCTTGATTTGTAAGTTCCTGGGAATATGTATCACTCAGACGGCTTTGGAAGCTTGGATTAGGCGCTCCTGGACAGTCGATGGAGATTTTAATATTATGTTAGCAGGGAACAACTACTTTTTGGTGAGTTTCTCCTCTGTGACAGACCGTAACCACATTTTTGAAGGAGAACCTTACTTCTACGAAAGAGTAGGTCTATTTCTCAAACCCTGGCATGTAGGGTTTAATATGGCTGAGGAATTGCCAGCGTGTGTACCAGTCTGGATGTGTCTTCTATGGCTATCGTTGGAATTTTGGTGGGAGGACATCCTCAAAAAGATAGCGGGTATGTTTGGAACACCAACATCAATAGCCCATCAATCTCTAGACAAGAAATTCATTACTTACGCTCGAGTCTGTGTGGACATGGATTTAAATAAGCCTCTCCCAGATTCATTAGAGATTTGTATGGGCTCATTGACATGGATTCAATAGATTGACTATGAATCCATTCCATTTAGATGCAGAATTTGCCACGTCTATGGTCATCTGCATCAATAGTGCCCCCAGGCTATCAAAGATAAAGGACCAATGTTAGATTCTTCAGTGCCATCTACTAATTTTGGCGGCAAGGGGTTTGGGAGTGTGGGCCAGAGTGACAGAGCAAAAGCCCAACTAGATAGGGTGAGTAAAGGGAAAAATCTAGCTGATAGGAGTCTAGCGCAGGGTACAACTGACCTTTTTAGTAGTGGAATGGATGACTTCATACCAGTAAGAAGGTGTGCTAGAGGCTGAGGGTAGCGGCGAGGAAATGTGGAGAGGCAGATGGATCAGGGTTTTAATAGGTTTGAGGCCCTTGAAAACATGGTTATTGAAGAGGGCATTCTGATGCAGGACCTTACCGAAGATGTAGAACAACATAATCAATGCTCAATGCTTTTAGCTGGACTTGATAGAATGGATCAAATGCCCAAAGCTGATGCCCCTAGACTGGAAGAAGGACAGCCTGTAGATGCGAAGGAGTTGAAAGAGAAGGAAGTTAGATGGGTAGATTTAGTGAAGGAAGGTGAGGCGGGAAGAAAAGACAAAAGCCCTGCATTGGCCCTTGGATTAGTGCAAAAGCAATTCAAAAAGGCCACTTCATCTACTGTTCCTAAAGTGGGGAGAATAAAAGACTAAGACAAACTCAAAATTACAGGTGATTTATTGGTGGAATCTGGGGTTGTCAAGACCTTAGAGGAGCATTTCCCCCAATCCACCCAATGATAGTTTTATCTTGGAATGCAAGGGGTTTGAATAGCTACCCCAGGAAAAAAGCTATCTGTAGATTGGTGTGGGATCACTCTCCAGACATTTTTTGTGTCTAGGAGACTAAAATTTTAGTGGATTCTCTATTTGCTTGTATGCCAAACATTTGGCATAATGGGCAGTGGCAATGTGTAGGAGCCAGAGGTAGTTCAGGAGGACTAGCTATGGGCTGGGACCAGAGGAAAATTCTGCAATGCAATTATGAGCTTGGAGGAGAAGAGAGGGGGATTAAATCGCTTAGGCCCCTCTTCAGAGTGCCTTCACCATAATGCTACATCACTTCGCATCTCGGATGTGAAACCTACTAATGGACTATTTACTTGGAGCAACTGAAGATCAGGTAAGGTGGCCATCTCTGAATGCCTTGATAGATTTTTAGTTTCTTGTTTTTGGCAGTCTAGTGCTTTCATTCTCACTAGTGAGATTTTGGACTGGAGGGGTTCGAACCACTGGCCTATCAAACTTTCTATTGACCAGATTTTTGGCCCAAAAAAGCCTCCATTTAAATTTCAGCTGATGTGGCTTCAGGACCCTTCTCTTCATGACCTCATAGGACAGTGGTGGAGACAAGGAGGTCCTACTTTTGGAACAGCCATGTACTCTTTTTTGAAAAAGCTTCAATATGTTAAAAGGAAATTATAGATCTGGAACAGGATTTGTTTTGGGAATTTGCAGTGTATGAAGAAGAAAGTGCAAGACCAGTTGGATGGCATAACTAGGCAAATAAGAGACTATGGCTTTTCGGAGGGCCTTCGCCTAGAGGAATCTAGAGCAGCTAATGCACTTGTTGAGTGGGATCTTTGAGAGGAGATATTTTGGAAACAGAAGGCACACAATGACTGGCTCTAAGAAGGAGATAAGAACATGGCCTTCTTTCACAAATCTGTATAAGGAAGGTAAAATGAAAATTTTATTACCTCTCTTATTACATAGGATGGAACGCACCTCTCTTCCTCTTAAGATATTAGCAGAGAAGCTATCTGGTACTTTTCAAAACTCTTTGCTAGTGAACCACTGCTGGATGAAAGGGCAAAAAATGTAGTGTTGTCTTGTATTCCGTCCTTGGTTGATGACAAGAATAAATGAAGGCCTTATGCGCCCAATTGGGATGGCTGAAGTGGAGGAAGCGTTATTCAGCATGAAGAGAGGCAAAGCCCCTGGACCAGATGGATTTCCAGCTGATTTTTTTCAAGACTTTTGGGATATAATTAAGCAAGATTTGATGAGTGTAATACAAGAATCCTATTCAAGCAAAGAAATGCTTAGAGCATTGAATGCTACATTCTTGGTGCTAATTTTGAAGAAGGAACAAGCGAATAAGCTAGAGATGTTTAGGCCTATTGTGCTTTGCAATGTGATCTATAAAGTGATTACTAAGCTTATAGTGCAAAGGCTGAAAGGGCTCCTCCCCAATCTTATTTTGGAGGAACAAAGAGGTTTTGTGGTAGGAAGACAAATTTTAGACGGAGTGGTGATAGCTTCGAAAGCTATCCACTCTATGAGTACTTCCCAAGAGAGAGCAATGTTTATTAAGCTTGACCTTGCAAAGGCCTATGACAGAGTTAGCTGGAGATTCTTATGCAAAATTCTGATGGCTTTTGGCTTCAAACAAGACTAGATTAGTTGGGTGTTCAGTTGTGTTACTATGCCTTCCTTTTTAGTTTTGGTTAATGGGGCACCTACGGAACTTTTTGGAGCATCCACGGGTCTCCGTCAAGGAGATCCACTCTCTCCATATTTGTTTATTCTCATGGCCGAAGGGTTTGGGTGGCTCTTCAAGAGTCGAGTCTCTCAGGATGTGATACAGGGATGGAAATGGGAGGGTGAGCTAGCCACCTTGTCCCATCTCCAATTCGTTGATGACACTATCTTGGCAGGTAAAGCACAGATAAGAGAAGCAGAAGCTTTTTGAGTCACACTGGATAATTATTTGGCGGCCTCTGGGTAGTAGATTAATGACCAAAAATCATCTATTTTCTTCTTTAATACTCGTGAGTCTATTTAGAGGAGAATTGTTGCTACACTCTGGTTCCAGATTCATACGCTTTCAGTGGTTTATTTAGGGGTCCCCATTGTGGTGGGATGGCAGCCCAGGTTGTTTTGGCAGAATATTCTAGATAAACTGAGACAGAAGGTAAGCCATTGGAATTAGAGATGGCTTTCTACAGTAGGTAGAGTAATTCTACTCCAATTTGTTATCCAGGATTTACCTATATACTGATGCATGGTTTAGAGTGCACCAGTCTACTTTTTAAAAGAATTTGATGCGCTATCTAGGAAGTTTCTATGGAGTGGCAATCTGCTGAATTCTAAGTGGAGTCTCATCAATTGGGACACGATGTGCAGCCCAAAGCAAGTAGGTGGCCTGGGCTTATGCTCAGCTATTTTAGCTAGTCAAGCTCTTATGGCCAAACTTTACTGGCGTTGGTGTACTGGCCAATCTACCCTGTGGGCCCGAATCTTGGCAGCTAAATATTTTTTGGGCATCAGTCTTCATGATATAGCCAGAATTCCTCTTGAGGGGAGAGGATTGATGATTTGGAGTACCCTCAAGCTTGGAGTGCAATTGGTTAAAAATGGTCTCTTTTGGGTGTGCAACAGAGGATCAGAGGCCCTATTCTGGGAAGACTCATGGGACGGTGCACCACCTTTGCTACATTCACACCCTCATTTGCATTCTCTTGCGAATTCCTTTCATGCTGCCAGATGGAGCAATGTGGTGCATTACAAGGAGTCTTATAATATGGGAATGATTATTGGATACAGGTGGAAACATTCCTCTGACTGGCCGCCTAGAGGTTTGGAGGAGGAAAGGAACGCATTATCCCAGATCCTGGATGCTAGAAGGTGTAGTGCACTGCAGGAGCATGATGCACTTGCATGGAGTGGAGATTTAATGGGTCAGTATTCCGTGGCTGTAGGATACAGGACCTTGATTAAGAAAATGGTAGAAGTAGGATAGTTTTAGTGGGGAAAGAAAATTTGGAATCGATGGCCTTGACCCAAATGAATTTTTTTTCTTTGGTTGCTTACACACAATAGATGTCTCACCTAGGACAATCTCTGGTGGAGGGGTTTTTAGGGGCCATCTATCTGTGTTTTGTGTTATGACAGTGAGGAGACTGGAGTTCATCTCTTCTTCCAGTGTTCGTTTTCTAATCAAGTCTGGCACCTGTGGTGGAGGGCATGGAATGTCCCTTGCAGACATGCCTCTTCTCTAAATGATTTTTGGTATTTGTTGGGAGATGTGCCAATTAAAAACACCCTATTATAGAATGTCTGGGCAGTGGGACACTCCTTCATTCTGTGGCACTTGTGGCTTGAAAGGAACTGATGAATCTTCAGGGCGAGCAGCTAGAGCTGAGACTGCTATGGCTTAAAATAATCGACGCTCTTCAAGAAACTCTTATTGCTAGGGGTGTGGTCGATAGTGCAGGTGAACCTGGAGTGGAGAGAGTTTGGACATGCCTGGGTTTAAACCTGCACAAGGCTGGAGCAGGTATGGATGGCAACAGTGTGGGAAAGGGTAGGACATGCCAGTTTTGGCCTGTCAACAGAACTGGGTGTTGGAAGCCCCTTGTAGATGGGTTTATCAAAATAAATACAGATGGCTCCTCTCGGGGGAACCCAGGAGTGGCTAGAATTGGAGGAATCAGGTGGGATAGCTTGGGTAATATTCAATTTTTATTTTCCATTTACAAAGGCTGTCATACAAATAATCAGATGGAAGCCAAGGCTATACTGGAGGCAGTGAAAAGTTATTGTGTTCATGGTTATCTCAATGTTATTTGTGAATCAGATTCACAAGTAGTGATTAATTTGTTGAGCAAGTGTAATTCTGGTAATATTGAGTGGAATTTAAATGTCATTATTCAGCAGATAAGGCAATTAAGTCAGTCGTTAAATTCAATTTCCTTCCAACACATCCCATGTGAGTGGAATGATGTTGCGGACTCTCTTGCCAAGTGGGCCTCAGAGAATGGGACATCCTGGAATATCACTGAGTAGAGAATACTCCCTGTGAACATGTTTCAAAAACTGGTCCAATTGGTGGATCAGGAGAAAAACTTGTAATTGGTGTTTTCATTGGTTCTTAATAAATTTTTACCCCCGTTTGAGTTTTTTTTAAAAAGTCTATAGTAAAAATATTCTACTTATTAACTCATATTATATATAGTAAATAAGCATAAAATATGTTATAATATATGTTAAAAATATATAATATTAAATATATATAATTTAACTATATAATTAGTCTAATTAGTGAATAGTTATCATTATGGGTGTTCATAGTAGTTAGTTTACTTATACTAATTAATTAGATTAGCTATATAGTTATATTATATAGTTAATCTAATTTTTATTATTTGTAACTATATATTAATTATAGCCAATATTAGCACCCATAAACTATAATACTAATATTTGTGTATATATTCACTTATATTATTATAGTATTGTTATTTTATATTGATGTACTTAGTATTATGGGAATTGACTAAATATTAATCTATTGAATACATCTAATTACGTAGACTATAAATTATGCATTAATAATTTAGTTATTTATACCTTAGTTATATGTTATCTTATTTAATCATAACTATTAGATAACATTACTATAATAATATAAGTTACCTACCTATGACATAACTTGTATACTATTGCCTTATTCTTAAATATATGACTAAAACTAAAAAGGTCAAGGATATACATAAATTATTTTCAGTTATAATAATACTAATATGAATTAATATGAGTACTATTTTCATACTAAATTAAATAACATAGCTCTTATATTAATAGTAGTTAGAAGGATAATATTAATGAGAATTATATCCACCCAATATGAATCAAACCCTTGTATATCAATGATTTATTAATTGATATGTTTAGGATTATTCCATTAAACTATCAACTAACAGACATATTCAAACATCATTTATAGAGTGAATTAATTCTTTACATAGAATTTAATCCTTGTATGAATGTTAGGATTGGTTCAACCCTCAATCATGATAAATATCAACACCCATAGAATATTATAAGAATTACCTTGATGTTTGCGTGAATTAATATAGTTCAGTAAGTGTGTGTCTGTGTGTGTGTATATATATATATATATATATATATATATATATATGTATATATATATATATATATGTATGTATATATATGTATATATGTATGTATATATATATGTATGTATATATATATATGTATGTATATATATATATATATGTATGTATATATATATATATATATATATATATATGTATGTATATATATATATATATATATATATATATATATATGTATGTATATATATATATATATATGTATGTATATATATATATATATATATATATATATATATATACACACACACACACACATACATACATATATATATATATATATGTATATATGTGTGTGTGTGTGTATATATATATATATATATATATATATATATATATAGATACATACATACATATATATATATATACATACATACATACATATATATACATGCATACATACATACATATATATATATATATATGTATGTATGTATGTATGTATGTATGTATGTATGTATGTATGTATGTATGTATGTGTGTATATATATATATATATATATATATATATATATATATATATATATATATATATATATATATATATATATATATATATATATATATTCACTCAGCCCATATGACATACATGTATATTATGTGTATACATAATATACTATATTAACTTATATTATAACAATGAAGCATAGATGAAACTCCCATAATGTTGAGAAATGGAACATCTCTCAACATTATAATTAATTGCTTATTACTATTATTCAAGGACCATTAGTACTTCCATAATATTGTTCATAATTTGGTTATGGTAATAAGATATTAACTAGATATTATTTATACCTTAGTATAATAATATCTATATCAGTAATTATGTAAAGCACCTCACAATTATCTTATATAGAGTCATTAATAGGGATATATAATATATTTATTTCATTATACCTTAAAGATTAATAAATACTACATAATCTATTATAACTAATTATATTATCTAGCTGGATATTATATTTAATTAGTTGATATATGATAACCTTCCTCAGTATATGATAAACTAATTATATTATCTAACTAGATATTATATAACCTATTAATTATATAAGCTAGATATATAGTTATTAATATGCTTAACTAATATTAATTACTATATATGTGGGATTATGGATATTCATTAGTGATTTGTCAAAATAATTAGATTTAAATATACAAAAAATTTTAAAATCATAGTTATTATTTGATATATGAACAAAACACTAATGAATTAACCTAATATTATAAATACAATAGGATAATCACATAAAGTTAATAAATTAACCATATTATTATTATATGTTTGATGATTTATTAATGGTATATTTAAATCATAAGTCAATTCTTATATTATGTAAGATAATATAACGATGGGTAAAATTAATGTTAAATAGTATTAAGTCATGTTGTCACTAATATGTATTAGATAATGCTTTAACAATATATTAATTATAGATATTAACATGAGGATAGAATATAATATAAGTAACACAAGTATCATTTAATACATATTATCTCTAACGATGCATGAGATAAGAATATATTTTATGCTAAAAATCATTAATAGCATAATTATATTAGTTTTCATTAGTCATATATAAACTAGTTATTTTTTTAAAGTTATCAGTGTATCATGTTACTCTAAGAGGGAAACATGATACATTGATAACATTAAAAAAATAATTAGTATCAAGAATGAAATTAGATATTTCTAAATTACTATAATTATAAATTTATATTTATAGTCATTAAATATTTAAAAATATAAAGTTATCAGTGTATCATGTTAATAGAAGGTATTAAATATTAATAGTTAATTACTATATATTACATTCTAATTATAAAACAATTATCATATCATATTTAAGGGAAAATCAATTATCCTATCTCTCTAAAATATTTACTAGTTAAATCTACAAAACAATAGTATGGTATATAAGAGTAACTAGAGAAGTACTAATATTCACCTACTATAGATAACAATAGGGTTTAAGATATGACATATATAACTAATTAAGATACCTAATATTCACCTTATTAATCATACTTATAATTAAGGTGACTATCAGTGTATCTAATGGTAAATATTTAACTATTATATTATAGCTATAATAGTAAAATTATATTAACTATAAGGATTAAAATTGTCATATTTTCATGCAATATGAAAATATCTAATATTATTTAACTAGATCATAAATTATATGTGAAAATAATTTATAGATCATATTTCTTGGTTTATAAATACTTTAAAGATATTGATATACCTAAGGTTATATTACTTTACAATTATGATAAATTTCATCGGGACTTTCAGAAGGTCACCCATTCGAGTACTACATGACATAAAGTACTATAATTATTCATATTATATTGTTATAATATAATTATTCACTATTTATGTGTATCTTCTTATATATATATATATTAATGATACAATTACTAAGGAATAAAACTATATATACATATTAATTGAGTAAATATTATAACTAAATAAACTAGTTTACATATATCAAACATATTTTTTATTATTATCGTATTAATAAATAGCTAACATAATTATACTGGTCCCTTCCCTTTCAACAAATATATAGTTATACTAATTATACTAATTTAAATTTTTTTCCCTCTTCACCTATTAATTTATAATATTCCCAGTTAATTTATCTATTGAAATATATAGGTCCCATCATATACGTATTTTAATATGTTATAACTAATGTTTCAATGGATTGTCCCATCATATATTGTACATTTATGTGATATTTATTTAATATTTTAGGATCTATTTATTGATGGGGAGAATCAAACTGGGGTGGTAGAGGATTATTTTATGAATTTTGGTCTATAATATTGGACAATTTTCTAATTATAAGTGTTAATTTATCTATTGAAACATATAGGTCCCATCATATTAGTCATAATATATTGGAGTTAGAAAGTGATTTTAGAGTGTTGATAGAGATCAGAATACTTATTGATAGTATAACTGCTCTCTTTATATCTTTAGGTCCCACTGGGCATGCCAAAAACTATTCACACATATATTTTGAACCTGTTTGTTAATCTGGTAGCTCATTGTGAAAAAATATAATGATCTAATGAGAAAACATCAAAGATGTAGGAATTTTGAAAATTGAGGTTAACCTAAACATAAGGTCAACTTCTTTTCACTAAATCTAGAGAGTGCTTAAAGACAAAATATAAGGCAAAGTATCAGAACCAAATATATTAAAAATTACAATTTATGTAGTAATTTGAGGTTATGAATCAAAGGGACTTGCAAAGGATAAATTAAAATCACTTTTAACCACTCATTAACTATTTTTTGATTAGGATTTCATAATCGAATACGAGGGATCCCTTTCAGACAAGGGAAACTAACTCAAATAAGGGTAATTAGACAATTAGATGGATCACATCATTTATTTAGATATTTTGGATGATCGGTATTATGGTGTTGTAAAAAAGGGTTTTGGTAAATACCCAAGTTATTATTAGACATTGAAGTAACTTTCTATATCTCTACTATATCTTTTCATCTTCATTAATGACCTTTATGTTAAAATTTAATTTTTACCCATAAATTTTATGTTCTTGGTTTTTACCTTTTCTTTGTAATCTAGAGAAATATTAATTATGATATTTATCTAGATTTTTGTTTTTCAAAAATATCGTCTACATAATCTTCTAGAATGTCACAAATCATGTCATAGAAGATTACAGTCATTGCATGTTGGCATGTAGCATTGACATTATTTAGGTAGAATGGGATGAGTTAATCAAATAGAATTCCTAATGCAGCGGTGAATGATTTTTTATGTTGGTCTTTAGGTGTTATTTTAATATTATTATACCCTTATACTCAACTCATAAGAGATAAAGTCTCATATCCTAGTATATAATTAACAATCAAAATAGTTTTTGGCAAAGGAAGATCGTCCTATGGACATGTTTTACTTATATCTTTGATATTTGTAGATAATTAGATTCCATGTGGATTTTTACTAACATGGATAATATTTAAAAATGATTCTCAGTAGGTAATGAGGTGAACACATCATGCCTCCAATAATTTTTCTAATTCCTTATTGATGATGATGGTAATTTAAGGATGAATTTTTCTTCATTATTTTCTTGATTTGTATGACATCTATGTTTACAACAAGGTGATGTGTAACCCAAAAAGTATCTAGGCTAGGAATGTATGAATAGAAAGAAGAAGAATATCATTAAATTATCGAAATAGAGTAGTAAGAAGGCTTATGTTCCTATTTAGTTAGGGATGATCTAAGTTTAATCCACTTTTGATTGACCAATGTGCCAATATTTACCTTAGTGGTATATTCTACAATCAATGTATATCGTCTTATAAAATATTTGGTAATTTTTATGAAATAATCATTTGGTGACATGATTTTCTTGTCAAGATCCCCTATACATGAAGAATATAAATTGCTAATGGCTGATAAAGGCCACTCAACAAAAGCATGCAAGAAATCTTAAATCGATTGTTTAAATATTTTATGATCCTATGAAATAACTTTTTATTGGCATGGGGCTTGAAGAATGGAACGATGGGTTTCATTTGAAATAGGATTAAGTTACCCATCCAACTATGCCTAAAAAAAAACTTCACCATGGGACTCATCTTTTTCATTCCCTTTTTCTTAGTCAAAAAGCACCTTAAATAGTTTTTCACTTGGGGACCTCAATTTTTCATTTTCATTTTATTTTTTGTATTGACTAAGGAAGTTCACCTCCATTCAAAAATAGGTGGTAGGGTCTAATGTAATATTTAATCCTTACTATTTTATGATCAACAATCAGAAAACCATATTTGAGGCCTATGAGTTTGAAAATTGCCTATTCATTCTAAAAGTCATCTAATGATATTTGAAAGTATTTTTTGTCCTAGATGATTAATTGGGGATGATAGAGGAAGATAGATATATTATATTGAATAGGGGAAATAGTATAGATGATATTTGGATCGAATAGATTTGTGTTGGATAACTCATCATAAATTATATAATATGACTCTACATCATTTCTTGTATTGTCATCATTAGATAGTAAATTGGTATCATTCTCGATATTGTGGGGGTCACCTCCACGTGTTTTGTATCTAGTACCTTTTATAAATTTGTTTTTGGTTATATATACTAGCTCAATATATGCTTTGAAACTTTTTATTTAAGCCTTTACCTTGATAAGCTTGATTATTCATTATCCTATTTGGGATAGTATACATTTTTCTTTGATAACAAGAGGAAAAGTCATTGTTATACAACCATGAGTCATCATGGACATTGATCTACTCTTTGTCTTTTGAAGTTATCTTGATGAAAGTAATAGGTCCGTTATGGGGAGAATCGTCCTTCTTTTTCCATTCCATTTGATTAATATTTACTTCATGTCTACCATATAGATTGGGTATTTGTGGTAATTTTCTAATATAAAAGGCATTGCAAATTTGATATTCATCAAGACCTTAGTCATGAAGAGTAAAATGGTTAGATATTAGTAGAGGATTTGAAGATAAAGTAGACGCAAGAGTACATAGATTTACATTTTTTGACTCAAGAGGTTAAACAACTACCTATTTATTCTCTATAAATACATGATATATTTGAATATTATAATTTTAACTTTCACACTCTTCTTCAAGATGTTTACAATACTAGTATGGCTACAAATCTCTAGGTGTGGTGACCTCCAACCCTGAGTAAGGTAACTTGATCTACTAATGCAACATAGAAGGTACTATAGATACTTCATGTATCCAAGGTCACTAAAAGAGTAAATTGTATGATAATTGTAGATGTAAATCCAAGCATAAAGTATCATGGTTTAAAGGCCCATTAATAGCAAACAAGTAAATGGTTCCTTGTGATTCTCACTCCTCATTATCACATGCCTTAATTGTAATGGCGTTTGGTTATCGATTTGTTACTATATAGTGCAAATATTGACCATCCTTAGGGTTAAAATATTCATCCCTAATTTATTATCTATGAGGTTACACATGATTTTATGTTGAGAAATTAGTGGCTCTATATAAATCTGGTTATAATGAAGAGGACCAAGGGATGACATATCACTTTGGTCAAATGTAAGTTGTTTTTTAGGGACTAGATTAATAATACGTGTTTTCAATTTTTAGGAGCAATGTCAATTAGGACCTTGGATTGAATTAATATCTCATTAAATATGTTTTTAGGTATGTTGGATATATGCAAAAGACATAAGATAGAAAATTACATCACCTTTTTCTATAATTTTTCTAAACTATCATATGGTATATTATTAATAAAAATAATAGACTTATAATTTTTAGGTAGAGGACCTTCAATGGGATTATTAAATGAAAAAGGTGGGTGACCTTGGATGATAACCTAGGAACATTGAGTAATAATTTTACAATTCCAAGTTGGTGTGTGGTTATGATATATAGAACAATGTGGATGATGACATGGAATTCTTACCTTGAAAAATTGAGTTTTAATTATCCAATCTTGTGTGGGTGAGGAGTTACTATAATTAGAGGAAGGGGGATTGGGACATGGAATGGTATGCTTTATTAGATGGCTAGCATGAATACCATGATGAACCAATAGAGGATTACCGGTATACATCGAAGGAGGTCTTAAAATACATAGTGATGAGCATTGAATGTGATTGGAAATTGGAATATAATTAATTTTAATAATGGTGATATGCATAATGGTAATTTCACCTTTGACATTTTTGTATTCATAAGGTAAAATGTTATAACTAACATGGTTGGACTGGATATTTTGACCATAATTCTTGTTTTGATGTTGCTGCTATTAATATCATCCTTAATTCTTGTTTTTAAGAGTACTATTCTGATTCTCATTAGTAGTCTGATGTTAGTTTTTATTATTATAGTTATGTTGCAAAAAAGGTTTTTGATAAATACCTAAGTTCTTATTAAACATTGAAGTAACTTTGTATATCTCAATTATACCATTTTATAAGAATCCTAGAGGAGGTGATGAAGATGCACACATTTATAAATTAAATGACCTTTAACCCCATGGTAGTTACATAACTCATATTCTCTACACCAAGTGGTTTTAGGTTGGAATTCTAAGATTATTTTTTGTACTGGCCAATTAATCATGTTAGTTGAAACCAACTTATAAAATACCACTTTTATTGGCTCTCCAAGGTCACTAAAAACATGATTTTTGTATTGTCCTCTCTTTGGAGATGGAAATTTTAATCTGAGTGGTTGAGTAGCTAGATATTATTGAATATATTGTCGTTGCACTATTTATACATGTTTAGATTTAGTTACTCCATTTCCTACAACATGTTTTTGATCACATTGAATGGTTTTAGCTTGTCAAATTTATTCAGTTGGGATTGCATTAGAGCTTATGGTTGAGCGTTATTCCAAATTTGGTTTTATGAATAAATATTGATAACTTATTTATCAATAAGAGCATATTCAATTTGAAATCCCTTATAATGCATATCTATAAATTCATTACCATAATAAATCCTGAGATCATAACATATATCAATTTGGAGATTAGTAGTAAACATTATGACTAACTAGTTTAAATTTATTACCATGCTTTCTTACTTGATGGAAGAAATTGCATATTTTACCTCTTATAAGTCTTATAAAGTAGGACCAAAATAAGGGGGAGTAGGAACATGATATAGACTATTAAGAGATATCTTGAATTGACAGGGATAAAATGGGTGTATGAAATATTAGGTAATTTATAATTGATTTGTTATAGTAAGAATGTGTACCCTTTTATCTAGATTATATTATTGATAAGGTACTTTTTGTTGGTAATTATGACACTTGATGCTGAGTGTAGAACTGATTTGGATAGAACTCATGTCTAAATTGAGGAAAGGATTATTAGGTATTGAATGGTATATCTTTGGAATGAAATGGGACCAATGATTGATTGGTAGGGAGATATTATAAGAGAGGAACTCATTTTTGGCTATGTGGGACTTGTTAGCTTGAAGAATCACCCCAATGGTTAGAGTCGGTATTCAGATGATTAGTAAGAACACATTTATAGTTAGACACCACCTATTGGGGAATGGATACCACTTATTGTGGTGGTGGATTGTTTTCTACCTCTTGAGGTGGAGGATTGGTTACCACATATTGAGGGGGAATATTGGTCATGACCTATTATGTTGGAGGATTGGTTAGGATTCTTGAGACTAGATGTTATAAATTAGTCATATGTACAATATGTTTTTAAGTAGTGTTTAGAACATTGGAATAAGGTATCTATAGAGAAGTAAGAGTAATATTATGTTGTGTTGTGAGTAGTATTTTATGCGGACTGAAATGTAGTAATTGAGAATTATCAACCACTTTTTGGGATGAATTTACATGACTCAAATTAGTGTTTATCACTATATTACTTTCAAAGGTTTGGTTGTTAAACAAATTTACAACTAACATGATGATATAAAATAGATTAGAGATGTATGTAGAATGTATTAACATCTCTATTTTCTATTTATTTTAATAAGTATTATATATATATATAATGTTTAGAGTAGTTAATAAATTGAATAAAGTAGCCAAAATTGACTAGCCTATTATATTTTAGAGGCAAAGACTTGGCTTTATGTAGGCAAGTCAATGATTTGACCTTTTTCTTTGCTTGACTCCACTGGGCCTTGGTTAGAAATTTTGACCAAAGATTCATCTTGACTAAAATTAGCTTAGTTGTATAGTAGTGTAAGGGTTTCTCTTTAGGCAACCTAACCAAATCATGTAAATCCTCTAAAAAAAAGCAATGGGAAATTTAGTGCCCAATTATAGAAATCGTACAAGGTGTTAGTCTTTAATATCAAAGATTTGTCATGTAAATTTCTTTTATTCATATTCTGCACTATGTGGTGCATTCATAAGGTACGAGTAATTGGTTCTATGTTCCCTATCAAATAGTATGTTTATGAGGTATGATTGATATTATTCTTATGTGACATTAGGTTGTATGGATGGGAGGTATGGGTTATGTTAAATAGGTTCACTATTAGATGACACATCAGTAAGGTATTATTGTTCAACCTCATCCTGTATATAGTGATCATAACTATATGGTTTATAAAAAACCCTGTTCATCAAATGAGGGGTTATAAATATCTTCACTGAATGTATACTTTGGCATGTTTACATTTACAATATTCATTTTGAAATAGATTTGTCAACGTGAAAGTTTTGAATTAATTTATCTTGATTATTTTAAAGTAAAATATAACTAAATGTTTCAAATAATTATGTTCCAACTATAAATGGTAAAACAACTAACATTATGTGAATCAAACATATACACAAGTCTTTGTTATATCAAATGGTTTTAGGTGTAAATATTTGATGTTTATTTCTTCATGGCATTCAAACATGATCTTGACTTGGAAGGGTCTATCTTGGTAACCTATTTTATAAATGAGGATAAATAAACTTGTTTCATAAATTTATAATGTCAATGTGTGAACTTTGGATTGATTATGAATTTACAGTAGTTTGAATTTGGAATTTTAAGTTTGAATAGAATTGGCTTTAAAATAAGACTAGGTTTTAAATATAACATATGACATGATGATTCAGTTAGGACTTAAATTTTTAACCCTCTCATGAATTAGTTTCATGTTACAATTCCAATTAGAAATAAGAATTGTTTCAAATTAGATATCTTAATTTCCTGGTTTCGATAATAAAGATAAGTATTTGTACAAAGTTTAACATAACATCTAGAAGAGGTGATTTTTGACTTGATAAATAGATATAGTAATGCCTCTTTATGGAATTATGTATGGAGTATATTTTATTTCTAGACTAGATTGATATTTTAGATTTGGTTTTATTTATAAATGTGGTTTTTCCATAATTATCAAGTATCAACACATAATCCTCATAAGGCAATTCTAACCACTAACACTAGTTTCCATCATATCCATTCATTCTTAAATATACTTGCCTTTAAGAGGATTTAAAGTTTAATGGTTCATTAGAAAATTAAATGAAATTATAATGGGGTCCTTATCCTACCCTTATCTCAAAGGTTTATATTTATATGGAAATATTTGGGGGATGATACCTTTGCCTCCTTACATAATTGAATATTCCATGGTAAATTGTATAAAGGTTTTAATTGGTACCCTAGATGGTCCCTGAAGGGCACAAATTGATAAATAGATACCACCAGCTGAATATTAGTCCACAAGAATTTGGTCCACTAAAAATAAATGTCGGTCCATCCAAAATGCATCTCATCATGCTGTCTTGGGCTTGACGAACCTGACCCCATGGACTTATCCTTTTATGACCACTTCATCCATAGTATTACTGTGATGTGCTACTAGAAAAATCAATCCCTGAAGGATATGGTCTAACGTATCTGTTGAATGCCCCATCACCTCATAGTTGTATGTAAACACACTCCCACTAAACCCAAAATGACTTATTGTATCCTAAACTTATATATCTTGTCAGTTAAATGGGGTTGGTATGAATCTTGGGAGATGCAATCCCAATGACTTTACCCTAAGGACTTGTGAGAAGGTAATGAAATTGAGCCCACACAATCAAAATAAAATTAAGTTATTACCATGGTAATTCACAAGAACCCTATAAGAGGAAAATTTAAGAGCATAGTAGGCCAATATTTGACTATAAAAATTTTGTACCTCATGTTTTTTGGTCACCAAAAAATTGAGAGCATACAATAAATAACCACATAAGATACAACTTACAAGAAGTAAAAATATAAAATTAAGAAGGGAAATGACTAAGTAAAAAGTTATATTATGAACCCAAAAAGAAATGTGTGTTTGTTTTTAAGCCCAAATTGAGATGTTTTAAAAATAAAATGTGTTTTGATTTGAGTAAGAAAACCACTTTTTGAACAAGGTCCTACATCAAACATGATTTGAAGTTTGACAATGGTTTTTTTGGATGGACAAGGAAGTTCAAATTAGGATTTTTCAAGTTTCATGTTTTTTGGAGACAAGGCAAAATTAACAAATTTATCTAAAAAAAACCACAAATATATTCTTGGAAACATTATTGATTAATAGGGGAAATCGTTAAAGAAATTGAGAAAAATGCTTGAAAGTGGAAATCACCAGAACATAAGGTGAAACCACCAAAGAAATTAACAAAAAATATTAAATTGAAAAATAATCAAAAAAGACTAAAGAATAATATTACCTAGAGTGAATTCACCAAAACATTGAGTGAAATTACCAAAAAAATGACTGAAATCAATGAAATGGCAAAATTATTGAGTATGACGGCATATAAAGTGACAAATTTTAAATACATAGATAAAAACCATCATTTCTATAGTGAAACCATAATTTAGAGATAGAAAAATCATAAAAAGGTGGGGTGAAACTAACAATTTCACCTAAAATTGAGTTTGCATGTTTTAGAAGAAAAATCATAAGAACTTAATCAATTTATTGATGAGTTATTTCACATATTAGGATGTAGAAGGATTTAAAAATTCTATGGGCTATGTAGGAGTCCCACTACACATGATATTATGTAGAACAAGAATCGAAAGGAAGTTAGGCCATTTTTAATGACTAGAAATCTAAAAAAGCTTTCTTGATCATAACACCCTAAACATATTCCCCAAGATTGAAAATGATTAAACAAATATAAATATTAAATAGATATTGAAGTATGAATGTCTATACCTTCCTTGAAAAATTATTTGATTGTTGGCTTAAATAAGCATATTTTTTCTTGATTTATAGATAAGTGATCTTTAGCAATGTTGACTCCACATGTGGGAATCAAGTAAGTGCACAAAGTTTGGGAGAAATAGGGGCCTACCTATGGACATGTTTTTCATAAAAAATAAAAAATATCAACTTATGTAGATTATTTGAGATGTCTGCATTAAAAATTTGATGATGCTATAAAAACATGAATTGTAGTAGCATTTTGAGTCTAGTAACTAAGAAACCAATTTTTAAAAAATGGTTTAGTAAAAGTAGGTCAAACATCTCAAATTTAAATATGAACTCTTATTTTTTTTAAAAACAAAGTAGATAGTCATCTATATAGTGCAATCTTTTTATAGACATTTTTAGTGTTTTTTTAAACCATTATGTGAAAACTTAGATAAAATCATTTAGGTTGTGACCTATATTTTATAAATTAAAAAAATCAATATATTTTTTAATTAATTTTATAATTAAATAGATCATAAAAAATGGAAAAAATGGATACATGGTTGTACGACCTCCATAAGTACCTAAAAAAAAGTGTTTTTTTTTAATGTGTACATAATTGAGCCTAGTTTGTGACAATATAATTTTGGTTGCATTTAGATCAACAAAAACAAAAATAATTAAAGGTATATAGGACTGTATATTTGTGGCCTATAGTGGCCTAAAAAATCTATAGTTATAAAACAACATAGATAAAAACCTTAGTATAGTCTAACGAATTTTTAAAAAATCATATATAGTCTAAGTGTATTTGATGATGGAGGTTGAATTTGGTTATTTTTTCTCAAAACTCTTAGATTCGACTATGTATTGAGAAGTCCAAAACTTTAGCTCCGAATGCAAGCCATTTATGAGATAAATGGCTTCATTTTTGAATTCAGAATAAACATAATAAATATAAACTATAACATGTATACAGTATAATGTATGCACATTATATCATTTATGCATTATAGCACGTACATGTTTGATGTTGGTAACTTGTGATACCCCTTCTCTTTACCTTTTTTGTATAATTGTTTCTATGACTGCATATAATTTGTAAGTCATCATGTGAGCACTTTGTTTTATCCCATGTTCATGGGAAGTAGTAGTTGCTTAGAATAGAATTAGTATATAAGCATGTGTGGAGGCCAATGAAGGCATTCATGAGTTTAATGTATTGACCTTGCCCAAAGGAGGTGCCCACTTGAATTGGCAAATAATAAATATAATAATTTTAATGTTTTTGTCAATTAAATAAATTTGTTAGTCCATGCATTATCATTATTATTTTTTAGGAGGATCCTCTCATCTGGTATTATAGCACATTTGAGGGCCAATTTTTTTTCCTTCAAAAAATTGTAACTCTATTCTATTGCATAATTCGTTTAAGTATTTTTTTAGAAAGTATTAACTCTATTCTACTACATAATTCATTTATTTAATTTTCTATATTATAATTATCTATTTTGGATCAGGGTAAAATCTTGACTTCATAACTATGGGAAGTGCTTATGTGAAAGCCCTAAAACACATTATGAGGACTACCACAAGAACCCAAAAGTATCTATCCCATTAAGAGTACCTTCCACAAAAATGGATAATAACCCCTTCCTGATTGAGTAGTTCCCATCTTTGAGGAAACTAAGAACTGTCGCTCAGAGGTAATTATGTCATTAGAAAAATTCTAGAGAATGTTACTCGCTTAGATGATAGTGGTGTCCAAAGTGATATCTTTAAACCCTTAGGAAGCCATTGAAATTTGGGGCCCATTTATATCAATTTTAAAATATTACCTATGGAGTATAAAAATACTTTTTATATCAGATCTTCACATATTATCAGTAGTGTATCAACAAACTTGCCATACCAGTTTCAAAATATTACCATTAGAGTATAATAAAACTACCATATCAAATTTTGAATAGAGTATCTATAGACTTACCACACCAGTTTTATCATATTATCAGCATAGTATCATAAAATTTCCCTATAAAATTTGTAGACTTATCATATCAATTTTAGCATACTCCCAATAGACTTGTCATATAGAAAATAGTAACTAGGAACACCATTTTTTTGTTTTTTTTCCATATCTCTCCATTTATAGCCCTATTGATCTTCAAACTTTATCTAGAAACCTAAATTATATTATCCACATTTTATTATTTGAGGTATCATAACTTGATTCCACTCCTAATTCCCATAAATCTCAAATTTCCCTTTTTTCAAGATTTGCCATAAATTCTTCTATTTTGGTCTATTTGCTTTGAAATGTTTCCACAATATTCATCTCCCTTTTCTAATACTTTATCCCTCTTTGATAATTTTTTTTATTTTTTCTATTTTTACTCTTGAAATTACCCTCACCTTCATCAATCATACTCCCACTATGGAAAAATAATATTAAAAGTATCTTTGCGCATTTTAAATTCATTGAAATCAAAATCTTGCCTTACTAAATATTTATTAACTCTAGTTTTCCTACCCATTACAAAAAAAATCTCTTATTTAGGTCTTCATAGTAACCCAAGCAGTCATAAAAAACATGGAAGCTAAAATTACCACCCTCATAACACATATCAAAGATCTTGATGATAAAAAACATAGCCTTAGACTTCAACATACTACCTTCAACAACAAGTGACATCTAGAGTTCTTATGACACTAGATTTTCTTCTTCCAATAATTTTTCATAGGTTGAATCTTGATTTTCATCAATTCCATGGTATAGATCTAACTAGATGGATCTATTGGGTAGAGTAATATTTTATCATGCATAATAATTTTTATGCCAACAAGGTTCCACTTACATACTTTTAGTTGAAACTTGAAGCCCTTCAATGGTATCATTGGTATACCAACGATCATGATGAGCCAAGCTAGACCAAGGTTTACACCCTCATTTTGTAATGGTTTGTCCCTATCACTTTTGATGACTTCATAGGAGCACTCACTAAACTTTACCAAATAAGAACCATGAGAGAATACCAAACTAAATTTACAAAACTAGCCAATCACGTAGAGATATTGTCTAATGAATCCTTTAAAAGTTTCTTTGTCAATGGAATAAAGGATGCAATTTGATTTTAGGTCAAAATATTCTAGCCCAACATGATGACGGAAGCCCTAGGGTTGTCTAAATTGGTAGATGACAAGAAAAAAACTCATTAGTGATTCAAATCCAATTTTGCTCCATTTAGAAATATAACTCCATAATGATCTCAAACAACACCAACGCCTAGAACTAGTCCTATCAATCATTTGAATAAATTAGAGACCTAAGCCTATGGAGAAAAAAGATTTTTATAATTGTAATGACAAATTCACTCATGAATATCAATGTGTTGAGCAAAAGCTTTACCTACTGGATGCCAACTCTCCACCCAAAACTAAATATGGGTAAGATGTTCAAGATACAATAGATGATCCAAAATATTTTTTGTTGATTGTGGAACCTACTTCTCAAGATGACCACCCAACGATGTTTTTCCATGTCTTAGAAGGAGTCACTACCCCATAAACCAAATAAGTTATGGGTTAATTCAAAGATTTCCCTCTAATAATAATCATTAAATCAATTATCACTCATAACTTCATTAACCCTCTAATCACCAAATAGATTTATTATTTTGTCTATCATTGATCCAAAATTCAAGTCATGATTGCCGATAGGGGCACATTACCTTGAAAAAGGAAGTGTCACAATGTGCATATCTATATTAGAGATTATAACTTGTGCTCTAACATGTTTTCCTTACCCTTAGGTATATGTGATTTTGTTTTGGGATCCCAATGGTTACACACACTTGTAACCATCTTATAAGATTTTTTCTGAGTAATGGATGTTGTTTTTAGACAATGGGCAAAAACACACATTGAAAGGATTAAAACTAGGGTCCCTCAACATCATTAGTTTGCATTGCATGGAAAATCTTCTTAAGAATAATTCACATGTCATCATTGTCTAGCTCCATTTGATTCAAATTAAACCATCAACGATCTCCAATCCTCTTGATCTACCAACCATTTTGCATAGGTATGCACCTGTCTTCTCTGAACAAGTGGGATTACCACCGTTATAACTAGAGGACCATCATATTCAGCTCATTCCTAGAAGCATTCATCCCAACATTAGTCCATAGTACTTCCCATTTTAGAAAAATATTGAGATTGAGATGCTCATTCAAGACTTACTAAAGCAAGGAATTACTTGCTACAATACCAACCCATATTTATTCACAAGTCTCCTTGTTTAGAAAAAGTATGGGTCATGGCACCTCTGTATTGACATTCATGGACTTAATCACATCATCATAAAGGATAATTTCATGATCCCTATTATGATTAGCTTCTTTATTATCTTCATGAAGCTTATTTTCTCTTTAAGTTTGATCTCCACTCTCGATATCACCAGATCTAGCT
Source organism: Torreya grandis (assembly GCA_037957365.1). Taxonomy (NCBI): domain Eukaryota; kingdom Viridiplantae; phylum Streptophyta; class Pinopsida; order Cupressales; family Taxaceae; genus Torreya; species Torreya grandis. The sequence continues at coordinate 472,364 of JARHVA010006076.1, read as the reverse complement.
TTATGAGGATGATATCACTAAGATATATTTTTTCATGTATGATGGCCACTATGAATTTTTGGTCATGCCCTTTGGCCTCAATAATCTCCTTCAGCATTCAATGCATTGATGAATAAAATATTATGGCCCTACCTAAAACAATTTATTCTAGTCTTCTTCGATGACATCCTCATCTATAGCCAAACATGATCTGAGCATCTCTAACATCTGGAGCATGCACTACAACTTTTATTTGACCATCATCTTTGTGAAAAATAGTCCAAATGCACTTTTATCTAAGACAAAGTGGAACATCCTAGGCATATTTTTTTATCCCAAGCGGTTCATGTGGAACCTAAAAAAATAGATACCATGCCAAATTAGCCTCATCTTCAAACACTCAAGAGCATACACAATTTTTTGGAACTTGCACCTATTTCAGAACTGCATCGAATTTAAAATAAATTCTCCTGCTCGAGTAAACAGCTTCTGATGCTTCTACTTGATTATGGGAAGATTACATCTCCATTGAAAACTATGTTGAAAAAGGATTTTTTTTCATGGACATAAGCTTTTAAGTGTGCATTTGAAGAATTGAAACAAGCTATTCATATTACACCTATTTTATCTATGCTAAAATTTTCCAAGACCTTCAATATCGAGAGTGATTATTGAGAAAATGGAAATGGTGTTGTTATCCTAAAATAAGGATGCCCTATTATGTTTACCAAAAAAGCCCTTTCTAGGAATAATTTATCACTTTCTACTTATGAGAAATAAATGATGGCCATTTTGTATGTTGTACAAAAGTTATGGCCATACATAGCAAGGAAACATTTTTGCATTAAAATTGATCACTAGAGTTTGAAGTATTTCATATAACAATGGGTCTCCACCCCATCACAAAAAAATAGGTTATAAAACTCATGGGTTATGACTTTGAGATCACTTACAAGAAGGGTAAGGACAATATTGTGGTTAATTCTATCTCATATATTTATAGATGAAGCTTCCCTTTCAACTATTTTTATGCCTATTCTAAATTGGTTGGATGCTATATAGTAGGGATATGTCAATGACTCCTCCTTATCCTAAATCATTTGATATTTATCTACTAACCCCTCTATTATACCATAATTACTTTAGGATGGTGTTTCTCTAGGATACAAGGGTCATCTGGGGCTTCCCCAAAGCATAGATATTCAAAAAGATGTATTCTATGAACTCCATGTTTCTCCATCCATATAAAACTCAAGGTTTATCCAAACTTATGAGTGGAAACAATGTAACTTCTTTAAGAAGGGAATGAAAAATGAAATTCAATAGATGTTGGTTGAAACTGATACCTGCTAACAAAACAAACGTGAAACCACACTCATTCTTGGGTTGCTCAAATGCTTTCCCATCTATATAAAGATTTTAATATATATTTAAATGTATTTCATTGAGGGGATCCCTAAATCTGAATGGAAAATAGTGATCTTTGTTGTGGTTGATTCCCTCTCTAGAAATACTCATTTTTGTGCCCTCAACCACCCCTATACTACATCCATAGTCACATAAACTTTCTTGGACCATATTTTATGTCTTCATGGAATTACTTCATCTATTATCTTAGGTCATGATTCAACCTTTAATAGTTATTTTTGGACAAAACTATTTTGATTCACCAGCACCCAACTCAAAATGAGTTTTGACTATCATTTGTAAATAAATGGCTAGACTAAAATTATTAAAAAAATGCTTGGAAACATTATTTCATTACTTCACCTTAGAAGAACAAAATTAGTAGTCAAAATCATTAAATATCATTAAATGGTGGTGCAATACCTCCTACCACACCTCAATTAAAATGAGTTGATATGAAGTAGTCTATGGTCAAGCACCACCAGTACTCCTTCCATATACCGTTAGTAGTTCATCAGTTCAAATGGTTGTCACAATTCTTCAAACCTTGGATTAGATCCTCAATACCTTTTAGGAAAATATTTATATGGTATAAAATCAAATGAAACAATAGGCTGATCAACACCATTTTGAGTATGCTTTTCAAGTAGGTGATATGGTTTTTATTTGCCAATAACCATACAAGTAATCTTCCCTAAAACTCAAAGGGTGTCATAAGATAGCTCCCATTTTTTATGGACCCTATAAGGTTCTAAAAAATATTTGGTTAGTTACTTATAAGTTGTAAATTCCACCTTCATGAGTTCACCCAGTATTTCTTGTCTCTTATCTTAAAAAAAAACTTGGCACAAAGATCAAAGTGCAGACTATTTTACCAAAGATTGATAATGATGGATTCATCCTTCTTGAACTGGAGGTAGTCATGGGTAGGGATACACACAAAATTTTTTATTGATCCATCACAAAGGTTATAATTTAATGACATGAAATATAACAAAGGATGCCACATGGGAACCACTAGTTTAGATTGAACACCAATTCCCATATCCGAAGCTTTGAGGACAAAGCATTTTCTAAGAGGGAGGGGATGCTAGGAACCTATTCTAACCCTTCTCTTTACTTTTTTAGTATAATAATTCCTATAGATGCATATGATTTTTAAGTCATCCAAAGAGAATTTTGTTTTATCCCACATTCATGGGAAGTAGTATTTTCTTATATTAGACTTAGTATATAAGTAAGTGTTGAGGCCAATGAAAGCATCTATGAATTTATTTTATTGAGATTTCTCAAAGGAGGTCACCCCATCAAAATGTCTTGTGATAAATATAATAATATTAGTGCTTTTGTTAATTATATAAATCCATTATTCGATGCATTATCATTAATTTGTTTTAGGAGGATATTCTTGTGTTCCTATTACATTGTAGGAAAAAAAACTAAAAGATATATTAGAAGAAGTATCTAATTTATTTCATTCAATGTTAAATTAACACATACATATATTAATGCACACATATTATAGAGTGCACTTATTATATATTGCATGTGTTTCTTCCACATTGCACTAACAATCAAAAAAGATCTATTGGAAGTGCTATTTGCTTTATTTCATGCTATAAGGCATATGAATTATCTTCACATTGCAAAAAAAATAATAAAATATCTATTGGGAGGGGTATATAGTTTACTAAAATAAATATTAAGTATAAGGAAAAATATATACATTAAATTTATTCTAATAAATATAAGAAATTAAACTCACTCTACATCTAATTGATTTGGTCCCACAAATACACACCTTATGATGTAGAAGATAGATTTTCAAAGTCCAATCTATGTCATACTTAAGCATTTTTAGTATTTTAGTATTAAACTTAGGGATTTTAGGGCATAAATTTTGTAATTGATATCTATTTTAGAGAAACATATAGTCATTTTTAAGGTTTTTCATACCTTATACATTACGTGATATCATTTCTGGGAATCATATGATTGTAAAAATTAAAGTTTAAAAGCCACTGACTTTGAAGTCAAGCCAAAGTTGTGAAATTAGGGAAATATAGGTCATATTCATGACATATGGACATCAAATGACCATTTTACGTTAATTTTAGGTTCTCATCATTCCTCCCTCATCCTTAAGCACTTCTTCCTCATCCCTCATCACCCTTAATAACTCTCTCTCTTCATTCATCATCATCCTTAGTCACTCCCTTATCATGAGTGATTAGGGATAATAAGGGAGGCATTAGAGATGATGAGTTAATATGATACACTAATTACATTTGATGAGGGATGATAGTGGTCAATAAGGGAGTGGTAAAGAATGATGACAGAGTGATTAGATATGGAGTGATTAATGATGATGAGAGACAAGGAGGGAGAGGTTATGAATGATAAAGGATAAGGACTAAGTGACTAGGGATTAGGATGAGATGGTGATAAATTTGAATTAATATAAATTGGTTGTTTGATGTGTGAAAGTATTCAATGTGACCTATGTTTTCTAAATCTACTAGTTTTGCTTGAATTCAAAGTGACTGGTTTGTAAAATTCAATTTTGATAAACCTAAATTTCCTAGAAATGATGACAAATAATCTAGAAGGCACAAAAACCTAAAAAATAACTATAAGGTTACCAACAATGGATATCAATTACTAGTGTTATTCAAATGAATCCATAATTTTAATAATAAGACCCTCAAAATTCTTATGTACTAACCAAATTGGATTTTAAAAAACTATTTCCCACGTCATAAGGTGTGCAGTTGTGAGACTAATTCTATTAGGAGTAGAGTGACCCAAATTTATTATACTTACTAACAAAAATGTTAAGTATAAGAAATGTAAATGTAAAAATTTGTATTTATTATACTGAATATTTATGTTAGTAAACCGTCTACTCATTTCAATATAATTTTTATACCTTTTTTCTGTAATGTGAAGGTAACATTTATGCATTATATTCACTAAATAAAATAAGTAAAAATTATACCACAATTACATTTAGGTTTGATATTTCCATTACTAATTTGAAATAACATGCATTTATTAAGGACATTACACATATGCATAATGTGTACACATTAAAGTAAATGTCCTCATAATTCTTTCCTAACTCTATGGACTTACCCAACATTTCCCCTTGTCTACTCTAGATTTGGCATGATAATGGTTGAAGCTCCTCATATAATTTTGAAGAGTAAGTTTTCATGAAGAAGCTTGTATATAATGACAAAAGTTCCATTTATTTTAAGACTTTTATAATGGTTATGAGCCACTGACATAAGACCAAGATCAACAGTCGATAAACATACCTCAAACTAATGATTACACAGATGGAGTGTGTAATAAACTTCATTTAAGACCTTTTTTAGGTGTGGAAGAGATTTGAAAGGAAAGTGCTATCATTAATCCTATTGAGGTGTGTCATAGAGGAATGTGTAGGAGGATTTGTAAGAGGTGTAACACAGTGTGTAAGTGTCCATGTAAGAGGCCAGCTTTACCACACTCCAATCTAGTCCATTGAATTGTGCCTACGGCCCTATGACATCACAACGTGAGGCAATAATTAAGTTTTAATTTATATAAAATAGAATAACTATAAAATATATGGAATTTACTAATAAGAGAAGATTAGTTTTTATTAAGTAGAATTAATAAATAATTAGAAGAATGGTGCATTTGAAATGTTCATTGTTCAATATAATATTTATTTAATTATCTTGAAATAGTAATTGTAAAGGATCTATTTGATTTAGGATGCATTTCATAAGATTAATTTTGAGATACAAACCATTACTCCAATCAAGTATTATATTTATGATTTTAGATTAAATCAATTATTGTGTAGATAAACTAGATCAAATCATGATTTTTTTTATCAAATTTTGTATGTGATTGAATAAATGCCATTCGAATTACTGTTTAAACATAGAAGTGGTTAAAATCGATTGTCTACATTTATAGTAAAGGAAATGTTCCTTAGAGATGTTCTTCTTGACTTCATGTGTTTTTTTTAGTTGAAATATGAAAATTAATGAATGTGTGATCAAGTTGTAGAGCATGTAGGAGCATGTTTGGATATCATGTAATTTAAAGTGTGTCTATGAAGGCCTTAAAAAGGTATTAACTTATACAACTGTTGAGTTACATAGTGGAGGGGGATAACAATTTCATCAACCACTTAGATTTTTTCTCACATTGAGTTTATCTAATTCATATAATATGTTCATCTTATGCTTTGTCTTCTCTTATGCTTCATTATGTTTAGTATATTTTATATTTCATTTATAACATTTGTTTATTTTTTTTAGCATTGAAAGTATTCTCTAACATTGAATTATCAATCAATGAATTGTCATGAGCTTATAGTATTAGTTTTGATGTAGCTTAGTTGGAATATCCTCCTAGTCAATAGATTAATTTATGTCTATATTCTCTAATTTTAGAATTAGTCTAGGATAATTTAATAATTAAAGTGTGGAGTTTATTATTTGAAGGTTAGCTTGATATAAAGGGTTGATATCTCTAGAGGTTCGCTTAAATATTTAAGGTACTTTTCATAACTCAAAATTAGAACCTTATGACAATTTAAAATTTGAAATTAGATAAATTGCCTTAGCCTAATGTTAAACCTTCAATGTTAATTTCCATGCACTCTTGTGACTTATTGATGTGTTTCGTACCATGGCTAACCTTTTTATTGATGAAAAATTGTATGTTTTATGAGTTTTAAACTTTTTTTGATTGATGGTTTTAGATGACCAGTTTCAAACCAAGAACAAATAAATAAATTACCTTTTTTTTTTTCTCGCTTTCTCATGTGAAAAGTTAAAGAATTAAAACAATCCTTAAAATGAGATCTACCATATTGAAACAAAAAGATAATCCTAAGATGTGTAAGAGAGAATGAGTTCACTAGAAGTGATATGATAAAATTGGGTTTTTATGTCCTTTCTACTAAAGTATTTTGTTATATAATTTCTCATAGAGTAGACGAAGGGATTATTAGGGGAATTACTCTCCTTGATCTCTCCTCCGAACTCATGAATATAACTTTTATAGATGAATTTTGCTTCATGTTTCACATGAAAGAGTCTATTTTCAAAGAGGGAGTTCTTTTACCTTTACATTTTATGTTAAACTTCTAGATCAAGTCGGAAATGGTATAGAACACATTATTATAGACATAGTATGATGAACTTACCTTAGTATATTGAATATTATCAATGGAAATAGATGAAGAAATGGTAATTTTTTTAATTTATTGGTATTCTCGTTTATTATAAAATATGCCTTGGTTCACTAGTAGTATGCAATTGATAGAGTAGAAAACATATGACTCTATTGATTACTAAGCCTCCCTCTCTTGTAGCCAAGTTTTAATTATGCACAAAAGTATTAGCACCACCCATATCTTTTATTATTATTGTTATTATTATTATTATTATTATTATTATTATTATTATTATTATTATTATTATTATTATTATTATTATTATTATTATTATTATTATTATTATTATTATTATTATTATTATTATTATTATTATTATTGAAAAGACTCATATGATTAAAAAAATGTTCTTCGAGAGTTTATTTGGGGAAATGATAAGAAAACTTGAATATTTCACATTGTTGTCTTAGATATTTGTTTCCTTCCTTATGACAAAGGACAAACATGATTTTTTTACGTATATAGATAAGGCACTCCTGACATATGAAGAGAATTTTAATAGAAATTGAAGGAAATAAGTCTTGAAACATTTTCCTAAGACATTTCATTGTTTTAGGAGATACTTGTGGTAACATATTGTCTTACACACATTTTTTATTACCTATGTTCTTATCAAGATAAAAGGATCCTTTTTGGCTAAGAGATTCTATAAATATTTTTGAAACAGTAAAACCTTTTATTAAATAGGTCAGCAATCGATTTCACATTGGTCTCTATTTCAATGACAACAACCTCTAGTGGTCCCTTTATGTCGAATATGCCAAACATAAAAGCTCTTTAGATTTTTATAAAGGGCATTTTCATTATTTGAGATTTATATTAATCTCATAATTAGATCCTATGGCAGAAACTAAAAGTCAAATAAAATTTTATTAATATAGACTTACCTTCCCTTTTGTGTATTTAGGATTCAATGCACAAGGGTGTGTTTAATAAAACAATCTAAATCCTTCACTTGCCTATTGGAAGGATTGGTAGTGGAACTGTGATACTGCCTTCATAAATTACTCTTGGCATCTCCTCTACTAGATCATGACATCATTTTACTTTATATCGGGTAAGCTTAATAGAAGCTACAATTGAAATTACACTCCTAGAACATGGTTCTCCATATTGAATAAAATTTACAATGCCAATATTGAGCCAAAACTTGGTCATTTTCTATATGTTTTGGTTTATCAAGGTCTTCCTTTAGGGGAATGCCTCAATTACTCTAGGTGCTCTTAACCTAGAACCTTTAAACAACTCTTTTGTAAATGTTCAATATCTTAGACTGCATGGAAATAGATTCAAAACATATTTTAAAATTATTACCCTCAACCAATTAATTGATGCACATTCTTTTAGGAACAAGTTGAGTGGCCTTCATAGACTTATTTTATATGGATTTTATTTAGAATTTATTATTGTATTTCAAAAATGGATGTCTATATGCTTACCAATATTTAACAATGAAAATCTTTCTATGAATTTTTTATTTGATAGGGTAAAAGAGTAGGCTTTGAAAGGTCATACAACCTTTTACAATAGAGATAATGATAAATAATTTAATTTCACATAAAATGCCTCTTCTTATGGCCCTTGAAGCACCACACTTAACTAAAAATAATGAGCTGCCTTGTCACTAAGTAATACAAAACAATGTCAAATAAAACCCAACAAAAAGTAGTGAACAATATGTTAAAAATCCTCCTATCTTCCACTAACTACCCATTAGAATGTAGCATATCTTCAACAAATAATTTTGTCTATGTTACCCCTTTGTGAGGGATAAGGCATTTGTTGAGTCTTCCTTTCCTCTTTCTTCTCACCAATGTCTAAACATTGTCTAGGTTTGAATTATGAGAGAAGGTGATAACAATTTTAGTTTGGCTAGATTCCTTGCAACTTTCAATCAATATTTTCTATTTAGATGGGGGATTTAAAATGTTGTTTCCCTCCTCTTGCGAAGGACCCTTTGCATCTCTATGTGTATGGGATTCAAAATATTGTAAAGATGAGTATGATCTTTTTCTATCATCACCCCCTTCCATAATAAGATGGAAAGAATGGAAATATTTCCACAAATAGGTTTCATCCTTTCTTTTGAAGTTTATGGATTTTGTAGATAATTTGCCAAACATAAAGCAAAAGTGGAACCAAAAAGGAAAACCGTAATAGTCAAGAGTCTGAGTCCAAAATTGGTCGCAAATTTTTAGTTTTATTTTTGTAGATAGATTTCTGAAAATATCTAACATGACCAATATTCTATTGATTTATATATTAATGACAAAGAGTTTTTTTTTTTTTACACTTTCTACAGATTTAAGCATAGGTCAAAAAAGTGGTTCTTAAGTTTCAACATCTTTAGGAGCTCCTCAACAATAGAGTGAGTGCTTCCTGTATAATAAGTCATATTCCTCCCAACTAACCCTATCATCGCACTTTTCCATCGATGATAACTAGATGTTGGCAGCACTGCTCCCACAACCATAGATGTTTCTCCTCTTCTCTTCCATAATGGAGGCCTGAAGCATGTCATCACATGAAAAATTTGTTGTTGGCCCATCTCGATGGAATTCACCTATGCAATGTGGTGAACCAATAGAGATTTATGTGTTATTAGAAGTTTCTCTAGCGCCTATCAATGTGGTGAACCAGTAAGGATTTATGTGTCATTGGAAGTTTCTTCAACATCGTTTAATAAAACCCACTTATTGAGGTGTTAGCATTGTGACCTGTGCTTAATTTTTTTTTTTGACAATGCTTTATTGATGCATTTTAGTTGCACTTTAAAGAATATATATATATATATATATATATATATATATATATATATATATATATATATATATATATCGATTAGGGCAAGAAAAGCCACCGACGATTTTTTAGGTTGTAACTATCTATGTATCATATTTTTAAGTGATTAATAGATATATCGATGAGTACCTATATATATATATATATATATTTTTTGTGGTTATTGTTCATTGCGAGGGTGTGGTCTTCAAGGGAGTTCGGTAATAATAAGGTAGATTAAGAAGCCACTATTGGATTGCCCAAAAGCATGATTTCCCCTAGATTTCATGGCGGAGACATCGATTCGATTATCTCCATTAAATATCGTTTCAACGTTGAGTCGTCATTTGGCTAGGGTGAAAACCAGATTTGTTGTTGACAACATGTCGCAGAAGGCTGCAAATCCTTATTTTGATTACATGGCACGATTACAAATAGAATCACAGCGAGAATTTAGAAAGAAATCAGGAATCATGGAAGAGATGGAGCTGAATCCTGAGATATGGAACAAGCTCCCAACAGAACTATTATTGCTAGTTTTAGCTAATCTGCCCACTCTAACAACTGTAAAATTCAGGGCGGTTTGTAAACGATGGAAATGTCTTCTTTCATATGAACACATCTACAAACAAATATCTTCAAAAGTCCCGCCATGTTCGTCTCCCGCGTTTCTCTTCGGAGGAATGCCCTGGGTCATCAACAAGTCTGTAGTTGATAAGGATTTATATCTACTACAATTACTGCCCACTTCTAATACATATAAACTCTCACTAGATTTTTTGACCTCTGAAAATTTATCATCACCTGATGCAGTCAGCGTTGTGGCTTCCTGCAAAAGTATTCTTTGTTGCTGTTCTTCTGTGTATGGAACTCTGATTTCTTTGTACCTTTGCAACCCTGTTACCAGAACATTCAAAAAATTGCCCAATCCATCCGAACTCAACAAATGGTATTTCATTGCAATGGAATTTGATATTTCCTTAAGGCGTTGCATCATTGTCAAAGGAATATATCAGATCGTTGAAGAGAAAAACTACATGGTAATGGAAATGTATGATTCAAATACCAATATGTGGACAAAGCTAAATACAATTAACGTACTGCCAGTTTATCCCTCTGGGAATGGGGTATACTCTAGAGGGAAGTTTTACTGGATTAACGAAATGAAAGTTCACGAAGGGTTTTCCACAAGATTTAGATATGATGTTGCAGTATTTAATGTGGCTCAAAGTAGTTGGGATGTTATTAGGCAACCACTGAGAACAGATGCACCTGATTCAGAATTTTTGTGCTTCTGGGAATTAACTGGGCATGATGAAAATGTTGTTCTGGTTTACAGCAAAGATCTGTGCTTGTGGAAGTTAAATGAAGACGAGGAGGTCGAAGAAAGTTACAGGTGGTCAGAATTGCAGGCATTTCCAAGAAGCATACGTGACGAAGCAATCAGTTGTGGGAATACTGCTAATAATTTAAGTGGCTTGAGAGGTTTGGAAAGGAAGAAAATTGGATATTTGGAGCAAAAGATGCCCCCTCGAATAATAGTTAACAGCTGTGGGTTTGTTTTGGTACATCTGCACAGAAATAAGTTGGTTGTTTTTGATGCACAAGGAAGCTTAATTGAGAGTATTCGGGGACCTCCACTAAGGGTATTTGAACAATCAGAGCCAAGGCCATATGCTTATGAAATCAACAATGTGGTGTGGCCTTAAATTTGAAGTTTTTGTGCTTTTCATATTTTGTAGTGAGCTTTACTTAACCCGAATGTTATCCTGATTCAGGATAATAAATTAATCATCCAATGAAGCTGTTAAAAGCAATTGTATATTGCATTGACCATATTACAGGAGCAAATAATAAGGCAGCTTACCTAGTTGCATAATTGCTTAGACAGATAACAATGCCACAATAGAGTACTATTAGTGTGGCCTAGAATCTTTCTTAAAATACTTTTGATATATATTGAAATACAATTATATATTGTGAATTTTAATATATGTTATATAGTGATATGATTATTTATTAATTAAAAAATTTAGATATAAGTTGTAATTGTAAAAAATATTTATGGATATATGTATTAAGATTTTGATTTTTCTATGTTTTGTGTTATATGGAGGATCCATAATCAAGGTCCGTCATAATCAAGGAGTCGTTGATAATGGGTGCATCATAGGACTGAAAATCTTAGGGAATGAAAATCTATACATGCTTATATCCAATATTTGTATTATGATTTCTTAATGTAAACTTTAAAATGTTTTAATGGTTTCCAATAAAAATCTGGATTGCTTGGTTACTCTGAAAGATCCTTTTAACTTGTAAAGTGTACATTTTTATTCTTAATAAAGATACAACCTTTATATACGACCTTCTTATTGACCTTTTCAATGACAACCCTTTTCAATGACAACTCCATTATTATTCAACTCCACATTACCTTGGCATGTAATATCAAACCCCTTTGAATGCAACACAAAAGTCATTAGCAGTAATTTTATTCAGGTTCGCTTAAAAATATATTGAGGAGTTATTTTTTATTGACAGATTGGAGAGAATACAAAATAGCACACAGAGAAAACTTCTTAATTCTTTTATTCATACAAACCATAGCAATATATATACAATAGAGTTAGTTGAAAATAGCTAACTGTTTAACATTATGGGAGGAATTTGGTATTATCAAATACTGATATTAATAATGTAATATTTAACTCTAACACACCCCTCTATGTTACAATGTTTATATAAGCACCATATTCTTGATATTCGACCCCCCTTTATTTCAAACACTATAAAAAGATTTACACTATCTGCATAGCCTACTCACTTTCTAAGGTGGCATGACATCTTTGTGGCTTCATGATCTTTGTGTCACATTGGTTTTTCCTTGCAGGATTACCATTAACCTGAAAGTGACATGAGAACATCTCTCTGCTTAACAGCTTTAGTGGTTTCTTAGATAACCACAAACCCGTATGATTTTCTACTCCAGGTTGATCATGAATCTGGACGTGACAGAGAGTTTCAACTGTTTTATACACTTCAATGGTTTCTCAGATTTTCACAAATATTTTTCCAAGAACCAAGCGCTACTTTAATGATTTTTCTCCCCACAATGTTCTTCATCAGGGGGTACCAAACTAGGAAATAATGCTCAGTAATTTATTGAAAATCACACTGCATAATAAAAAGCACACTACGCACAACATGAAACAAACACACTAAAAAATATAAACATTGAAATGATGCGGCCGTATCATAGCCAACTCACGAGATGATGCCAATTGCTCTCCAACCTCTGTTTATCCTATAGCCTCCAATTATAGCTACTTAGTGAATCTGATGATGAAGCTCATTGGATGTCATGTATAAGCAATATTGTGTCCATTATAATAAATGGTTAGACTTTGACAACCAAATGACAAAAATTATTTTTTTACAATACATACCTCTACACTATTGAATTTTATGACATAAAATCAATAATACAATTATAATGTGGATTCATAATTCTATAACTACTAAATAAAGTACAATGATTAGAATATTCTTGAAATTCATAATTTTATATAAGTGCTATAATATTATATATAACTAATAAATACAATGACCACATGTAATTATACATTACACAGATCAAGTTATCACACTCTTCACTAATACAAGTAGATTTGAAAACAATAACAATATAATTAGAATAATAATATAATTAGAATCATTGGAGTCAATATAAGATCAATACAATAAATTATGTTACTATATACTTTTAAGATCAACATAACTTAAATATATGGTATGTTTTATTTTCATCATTTATTTATTTGTAAGGCATCTTCATCCATTTTTGTTTCTAATCTTAACATATAATATTCACTTAAATATATTTAATCATGTTATTTACCTCATGTTGCAAAAATATTCATACCATTGTATCATTATTTGGTCAAATGATTATAGAGTAACATTCTCATACATCTGTAACATCCATTAATCATAACATACATCTGAGTCACTTTTTCTTATACTTACCACTGCATATATATCACAAATTTGCATATGAATAATAAAATAGGTGTATATATAACTAGTTATATAGATCAGTATAACATACATCGATCACAATTCTATTTTTGCACATAGTGCACTAAGTACATATAATTACAAACCTATTGTAAACTATCCATGATATATTTAAGTTAATATAAAATTAATTCTATAATAATATAACACCTTGAATATGTACAATTTTTTCTAGACAAAAACTTAACAACTTCACCTACCTTAGTGTTAGATATTGTCAGATGCATATGCTTTCGTCTTTCCCTATTTTTTCACTTAGCTTATTTTTTTCTCCTCTACTCTTTGATTCCTTTTCACATGCTTATCCTCAAACTTCTATGCTTTATCACCACTTCTCCAATTTCACCCTTTTTATGATTTCCTTTCTTCTCCCCTCCCCCCCCACTAAAACTTCTAATTTGATATGCTTTCTTTTCTTTCTTCCTTCCTTATGAATATCCATTTCCTTTAAACCTTCCTCTTTTGTGTTTTATATTTTTTTACCTTTTAATAATTATATATTTTCCTAAATATATAATTTTCTTAATTATTATTTTTTTCGTATTAATCATAAAAGTTATAAGTAGATTCTAACAATGAGCCTTTCACATTACTAGTTAAGAATTTGGCAGACTACGACAATCTTATAAGTTGCAACTCATTAATAATGTTATTATTTACATCCCTATTATATTTAGAGAGTGATTTATTCTCAAAACTATAGTACTATATTATATCTTATATTTTCCTCTTATATATAATAAGTTGATATGCGTATTTTTATATTAAATATTCCACATACAAGTATACACTGTAGAAGTTATCTTAGCTATGACTTATCCTAATACTAATTAATAATAGTAATCTATTCTAAGTATATTACTATATACTAATTACTTATATTCAAGCTATTTATTGGAAGATATATAGTCAATAACAAAAATTACCAAATACTCATGTTATAGTAATATTAATCAGGATAGTGCACTAATGAGCTACGTAAGTGGATATTAGTGGATGAGTCTAAGGTCACTCCATAAATGAAAAATATTTACCTATTTGTTTAACACATATTCCTTTATTCACTAAATATAAGTGAGTGGTTGGTTCACGATCCTATTCACATAAATTTACATTTTCAAAAATATTAACAATCATGAATACAATGACACATCATAAATGTGTAATAACATTCATAATCCAATCAAATTATATTACTTCATCTAAGCATAGATGTGAATAATCATGAAAATATACAATTATCTAAAGTTTGATAACGTAAATAATGTACTAATGCTAACAATTAAAAATATATATACAATATATACTAGATAATATCATGTGTGCAAAGGTTCTAACTATTTCTATGTCATTTTCCAACACCTAAATCTACAAC
>JARHVA010006076.1:420000-452500 GCA_037957365.1 Torreya grandis | reverse complement strand
ATCATAAACCATCAATCCCTTGCACAATCCCCTATCAGAGAATGTCCCTCCATTCATAGACTAGTAAATAGTGATGGTATGAGAACATAAAGAGACAAGATAGTACCCATGTGTTATATGATTTATAAGAATATACAGTGTACCGTGAAGAAATTATTTTAAACAAGATATCACATAAACATGTAAATCATACATATAAAATGACAATATCTAACTAACATTACTTTATTAAATGTTTTCAATGGTTATTTATCTCTAGGATCAATCAATTTCATACACTCCACTTGATCAGATTACCTTTATCTAGCATTAGTGAAGCTAGTAAGTTACTGATTTCAGTCTCACTACTTACTAAATATCATTAATGTAAGATTTTGTTAACATAAATATAACTAATAGTTTATTTCATATTATTTTCCACTAAAAATCATAAAACATACTAAATATTAAAACATACTAAATATAGCAATAATCAGAATACATATATTTAGTCTATCAAATATATGAATGAATATTCATAATATTACCTTTCACATAAATAATAAGTAAACAAGTAGAGTTTATACCAACTGGGTATAATCTATGCTTAAACTATATGATCTCAATTCCATAAGTAGATTCAAATATAATCCTTTCTATGATGAACAATAATACCACAGTCCATTATCTTATATACACTGTAGTCAATTTCAATGAGCTAGTCATAACAATTACAGAGAAATAAATAACTCACAATCTATGTTATTCCTGATATGAATATAATCTTTCATTTAAATAAGTTATTATAGTTGTAGGGCAATGCGTTCATGTACTTATAATTTCATGTCCATCAAACTTAAAAATACATTAACTATAGATATAGGAATATGACCCAATATACCTATATATGCTATGTATTTATATGAATACTTAAGTATATATGTAGATATATTTCATATAATACACCCTTGTACATATTAAATTTACTCTTACTATGTATTATATACAAGAACAAAACAATATATAAATACTATAAATGTGAACAGTTATCTAAAATTATTATCAATGACTTCATATAATTTCAATAATCATTATAATTATACATTCATGTTAATAGATCAAGAACTAAAATCAATATATTGTCTATATTCATATTCTTCCCTTCTCAAGCTGAATCGACATCAAACACATATGGATATATAACCATGACTTAGAATATATACAACCTCTCTATTAAACATCACATTTAATATACTTAAATATATACTTGGTTATGGAAGTTAGGATACTAAGTATATGGGTATTAGACATTCCTATCAATCCAAGGTTATGAAGTTCAATATTAAATTTCATATTACAATGTTAATATCAAAGTAAATCACTAGTTTCATGATGGACATTAAGAACATAGTTTGCTCTTCTATTAAATAGTATGAATTGTATTATGAGAGTCAACATATTATACTACTCATCTATTTGAATAGTCTCACAACTTTTGATAATGGTCTTAGAGTTCCCTACATGGACATTCATAATGTCTTTGCAGTAAATAACTTATATCATCCTCTTATTATTTAAGTCATCTCATTAATTACGAGAAATATTCCCACATAGTTTATTATGGTGTCATATGTTGAATAATATAATTATATGTGGGTATCAATATATGGGGATAGTTACATAATTTATAACTATGGTTAAGAACATGACACTACAACTAATAGTTATATGTACCACTCTACACTATTATTTCAAGACTAATTTTATATTACATCCATATTTACTTTAGAGATATTAAGTCATAGAAGCATATTTGATCAATGAATATAGCTAATGAATATACGTTAGATTCAATGGATGAACATATGTCAATGTTTTTTAATAATTATGAAATAATAGTATAAATTGATTTATCCACTAACTTTTATATATAGCATAAATCTGAGCTATAAAATACTTATATATAATGGTTCACCACATAAATAATTATAAGCCTATTTAATAGTGATTTATTCAAAATAATTATATATAGATACAAAATATTTAAATCATTATAAGTCAAATTATCCAGAATGTTTATATACTATGACTCATTTCCATATGGCTTAATGATCATGTTGGCATGTTATTGTCATTGATGTTAAAAGTGTACATCATGTAAATACATAATGGTCGTTTATGTCAAGGGTTTTTTTGGTCAAGTTCTTGAGCATGATAGTGAAATGAAGAGAGTGTTTTTCAATGAGTGAGTATTATGGATATGATTAGCCTATTGAGAGTGTGTTCTCAGTTCGAAGCATGATGATGTTAAAGGTGTATCATGAAAAGATTGATTGTGTATGATATCAAAAAAACACTTGTAAAGGTTGATTGCAAAGATGAATATGAAAAGGTGGTAGTATGTGATATTTAAAGTTCATTCATGAAATAGAGAGTGTTTCATGGATGAGAGTTGTCATGAACATTGTGAGCATGGAAGGTATATGTCATGGTATATTATTTGAAGATAACTAATGTCTACTTAAGAATTTATGTGCATAATATGGAATAGTCATGATAGAAGAGTAATAGGATGAGAGATGTGAAGTAAGCATAGTGAAATTAATGAATAAAGGAATAGGTTAAGGTGTCAAGTGCATTAAAATTTTGCGCCTAGTCATGGTAGGGTGAAGGTATGAGCTAGCGTCATGATGAGGTGAGTGAAACTAGGTATGTAAGTGGTTGTGAAGGTGTGTGAGAATGATAATAAGGTTTGGATTGACTCAAAAAAAATATAATATGAGTCTTTGAAGGTATCTCCTTTAGTCTTGGTTTACACCAAGACAATTCTTTATCCCTATCGAGCCTAATGAATCACGAGGATTAGATTTTAAGGTTATTACATGAAAGAGAGCATGGATAGAGGTATCTTTGGTTATTTTAGGAGTGATAATGAAGTATGAGGTTATGGTTTACATAAACATGCATGGATATTGGTTTTGAGGTCTCTCAAGAACACAAAATGAAGTTATACAAACCTGAAAAGGACTTTAAGGTATTTATTGCCACATTTAACTGTTACATAGGAACTTTAGATATTCAGTAGATATGGCAAAAGTTCCTATATAAGATATATTATAATTGGTTTTGGATTTAATGGGTAGTCCTTTATGAACAATCAATAACACCAAAACTTATGTTAAACATCCCTAAAACCCTAATAAGGAGCTGATGTAGAATATGTTACTCAAATAACATCAAAATGGATTGAAATTATTAGGAAACATAATGGATCTAGTATTTTACTCTCTAAGGCACTGCTATGTTGTATTTATTTGTAATGTGAGTGAGAAGACCCTACAAGAAAGGGCTTGTGTGTGAAGAACATACATTAGCAGTCAAAAGTTGTATTATTCAAGAAAAGTAAATAAATGAGATAAGAATATAGAGACTCATAATATAATTCCATGATGGTTTTTGGATAGGTTATATATTTCATGTGTGCTAAATCGATCTTCTAAGGTAGCCAATTGTAGATAGACCTAATGGTGTAAATAGTGTCAAACCTAGACAAAAGTGAGAAGATGAATTTGAGTATGTTTTCTTGATAGGATAAAAAAATGCATTAATATGTTGTTCATGAAATTTAATTCATGATTATACATTGAAACATATTTATAGTTCATGTATGTGGTGAAAAAATTACTCATAAAATGGCTAGTCTGGTTCAAATAAGACTGTGAAATATGAGGTCAAGAAGTTGGTCTGCAAAACAAATATTTCTTATTAGACAATATGAATTTTCCATTTGATGATCTCATAAGTATCTATAAGAATAATTTAAATTCATAAAGAGTCATGGAAAGTGTATATATAGGTGTCAGAGTTATAAGTCACCATGATTGGTCTTTGAGGTAAACTATCAATTCTGAGTGAATAAGTTGCAAAAAGTGTTCTTGAAGCCTTAAGGTATGAGTGAAAGTGTCTAATTCATTTGGAAATGACCTCGAGGTCATGTATATTTTTTATGTGCAGTTTTTTTTATAATTTTTGAGTGGATTAAGTGTGTTTGAGCTTCAATATTAAAATACAGGCTTTTTGGTGTACACATACTTAATAAGATTGAGCTCATATGATGTTGGATGAAACCTATTTTAATTATTTTTACAATTTTTTTTATGAGTGTTGAGTTAAATATTTTTCCAAGGGATCAAATGGTAACATGTTGATAATAAGGCCTATGCAATTAGTTCTCCATGAGACATAAAAGTGGAATCAGGCCTAACAGAATCATAATAGACCAAGAGGGACTCAAAGTTTATTGGAATATTTTTTATGAGCTGTATTAATAAATATTTTATGGCTCACCTAAGATTTTAAGGATGTGTGGGTGACCAAGTGGTATATGAACAAGAGATGAGTATATATACAAGTAATTTTAGCCCTATATGGACAAGCTTAGAAGAAGCGAATGGACTGATAAATCATTGAGCCTTAAGAGGTTGTGAAACATGTTTTAAAACCTAAATATAGAGTATATAATAAATTCATGAATATTTTATAGGTGTTATTAATTTTAATATCAAGGTCATATGACCTACTCAGTCTTAATTAGGGCTAGTTGAGAAAAGAAGCCTAAAGGCAATTTTGAGAGAGATCAAGTGGAGCAGAGTCGAAGGAGTGATCATTATCTATTGAGACACTATTAAATTGACAATATATATTTTTTATTAATTTATTATAGTGGGTAGAGTTTAGATAGACTAGATAGAGAGCTATGTTGAGGAGTAGAAGAAAGAAGTGTGATTGGCTGAGTGGGTGTTTGGTCAAAGAGGGAGTTGAAGATTCCTTATAGGTTTGTTCTTGTAGAATTGGTCTTAGATGAGTTTTTGCTTGGTCAAGATGGAGTTAGGTATACCATGTATCTTTTTGATTTTATAAGTGTCCTCTCACTATGTTGGTATTTAGTCATAGGAGGTTGTAGCCTCATATAAACTTGGTGATTGCTAATGTCAAGTGGGTGATTGATAAATATGGGGTTGGTACTCCATGTTGGGTTTCTACTCAAATAATTTTAATACATTATCTTATTAAAAAAAATCCAATTTCTATTTTAGTGGGTTTTTTTCCCCATGACTTATTACTAAATATGTGATGTGTTATGTTATTTTATGCTCATGTGATTATTTCTTAATGTATTTCTAGATTGCTATGTTGCTCTCGTAGTCTATACATGAGCGAATGTAATTGATAATTTTTTTATAATATTGAGTCAACCCCTACCCCACTCATTTATTATTCTTCCAAAAAAATGTATCATATATTGGTGCCTTGAATCAGACCTAACATCTTAAAGGATATCTTTGAAGCACAAGCATGTTTGTTCAACAAGAATAAGGAGGTTTCTCAACCAATAAGGCTCATCTCTTTAATGGGAATAACTATGAATTTTGTAGAATTAGAATAAATACCTATGTAATGTCCTTGGGTTATGACATATGGTAATCTATTATTGATGTATTCACTCTACCTTTTACATCACCAAGTGAAGCAATGTGTATGAAGGCAAGTTAAAACAACTCCAAGGCAACAAATTCTATCCTGTGTGGTCTTTCAGAAGCAAAATTTTTAAATTTCATGATTTATGATATAGGCAAAGGGGTATGGGAAAATATTCAAACCAAGTATGAATGAGACACCAAATTTAAGTTGGAAAATTTGTAGACTCATCACAGGAATTTGAAATCCTATGAATGAAGGAGGATGAAATCATTGTATATTATTTGTTATGAGTCGATGAAGTGGTAAATGTCATCAATGGTTTAGGAGACAAGTTAGAAGAATTAACAATAGTAAAAAAATATTGAGATCCCTAACATCTAAGTTTTAATCAAAGGTGTTTGTTATGGAGGAGATCAAAGATCTTAACATTTTATAAATGGATGAGCCTTATTTCATATGGACTATGTATGAAATGAGAAAAAGTGATAGAGGACCTTCCAAAAAGGAAGTTTCATTCAAATTTGATAAAAATTCACAAGGTCAGAAGGCCATGTATGATGACATAGACATTGATTATGACAAAATAAAAGCCATGTTTTTTAGAAAACTAGGGAGAAGTTCAGGTTAGTATAAGGGAAAATTATCATTGAAATGATTTAATTGTGGTAAGATTGGTCGGTTTTCTTTTATATGTCCTAACAAGTATAAAATTGAGGATGAAGAAGAAAATGATGAAAATCATGGTGATTATAAGAAGACATATAAGTAGGAAGTATGAAAATAAGAAAGGGTCAATAGAAAAAGAGAGAAGTTTATATACCAAAGAATAAAATAGCTCATCTGACGTGAGTTACACTAGTACATATAATATTGATGGTGATAGTAATGACAGTTATAGAAATGAAAAATTATTCATGGATATAGAAAAGGATAGTGAGGGTTGATCAAAATTGAAAATCCTTATAGATGATGAAGAATCAAATGAAGAAGAGGCCAAATTAAACCTTGAGGTAAAATGGGTGAGTGCTATAGAAGAGTCGAAGTTCCAAATAGGGAAGAAATAGAAATTAATATCACTGGTTAAGAATTATGAGGTTGAAATCAATATTTTTCAAGAGAGAATAAAAAAAGAACTAGTGAACATAAGTATATCATCAAATAATTGGAAACTCATACTGAAATTATCACTAGAAGTCTAAATACTAATGAGGAAGAATGCATCATGATTGGAATAGAAATGGATTCCTTGAAGGTAGATTCCGAATAGGCAAAAATAAAGTTGAAGACACATGGTATTTGAAAATAGTACTGGAGTTTTTGGTGATAGTTTTATTAGTCAAAGGCCTTCAAATTAAAAGATAGGTCTTGGATTCAAGGAAGACCAAAATGAAAACAAGGAGAGTCAGACCTCAAATACATGTGTATAAACTCTCAAATATGAGACTCAAAGTGATCATCACCAAGTATAGAGTACTAACATTAAAGTCAACATGAAGAAACCAATTAGGTAGTCCAATGCAATTAGGTATTCCAATTTTTTTAATACTTATTGTTTTACTTGTCATAAATTTTATCACAGAGCAATTGATTTTAGAATGGTCTCAAGGGATGAGTTATCTTGGGACTATGGGAGAAGGAGTGATTAATCAAGAGTTAAGTATATTAAATTTTTTTTCTATAGTTGTCAAAATATGGGACACATTGTAAAAATATTTCTTAATAGATTTAGAAGTCCATCAAGACTTAAGAAAGTATATGTATATCCTAGAGTGAATAAGAAGGGCCAAAAACTGATATGGAAACAAAAGAAAGTTGACTCATCATATTAATCATAAGAGTTAGAATGGATTATTTGCTCAGATAGAGAAAGGATTAAAAGTGAAGGTATATCACAAACACTTGTTATCTACAAGTATTGACAAGGCAGTCAAAGAGAATAAGAAAGATGACACTATGGATGAGTCAAATGCTTCAGTCAAGCCTAAGTGGAATATAAGGAGGAAGTATTAGTCTCATGATTGTAAGATGATTAAGAAGAGTGGTTTGGATATTAGGAAATATCCTAAGGTCATGGAGTTATGAGATCCCTATAGAAAGGGATGACTCCGTTAGGTTTCATGGAAACATTTATATATTAGTATAAGCATGAGGCTATAGTAAAAAAAGACTCGTATTGAGAGGATTCCAAGTTTTCTATGTTTTAAGGTATGAGTCTTTTTTTTATCTTTTTTGTGTACAACAAGGTGAAAGTAGTTTTGGTTAGTATGAGCATTGATTCTGGATATAAATTCATTAGGTTTCATGATATGGAATGCAATTGTGAGCACAATATTGTGTCTAGATACATATGGAATATAGATTGGTTCTCAAGACCGATATGGCCATAGAGACAAGTTAGATGTTGTTGATAGAGCTAGAATTTTGATGAAAGCCTGTGTAGCTAATTGGTATATGAGCGTCAAGAAAAAATTTGTTCTATGTTTCTACAAGCTGATAGATTAATTTATATTTAAATATGGTATTGGTATCAATATTCTTTAAGGACTTTGAGAATGGTTTTTGAGTCCTGATGATTGATATGATGAGCACAAGCTATGAGGACAAAGGGGGAGATAATTAGATGATTCATTAACATTAAGAGCATATAATTAATGGTATCTGTCAAAGAAGGTATGAAGAAAACATGAAGACATGTTGAATAATGTGGCCAAGATTGAGAGCATGAGGGATGTTTGTGAAGCTGGAATGGAAAAATGAAGATGGATATTATCCATCTTTGTGGCATCAAGGTGCATAAAGTAAAGTGAGTGAGTGAGTAGTATTTGAATATCCATGTTACATAATAATAAATTTGATGGCCTAGTGAGTGATCAAGAGTTTCATCTAAATCTATCATATTAAAGACAAGGTGAGTGTTCCTATGTATCTAAATTCATTTGAATAAGGTATGTATAGAGTTAGGGGAGAATTTTTTTATGATGCCTCATGGAATTTTGATCCTATTACCAAAAGGGGGAAACTTTTTAGAATGCTTTATAGACTTAGTAAATGTTTAAGATCCTCTTTGTTGTAATAGGTGTGATCAAGTAAGTTATATCATGAGGGGGAATGTTGCACATTTGTGGAATACCCTTTTTCCTTAATGTCAAAAGGGGGAGAATGAGAAGATGGGAAAAATATCATTTTGAAGTGAGTTCATTTTTTTAGTGTGTCTACCATCAATTTGTTTGTCATCAATGACAAAGGGGGTGTTTATTAGCATGTTGTTTTCATTGATGTCAAAAGGGTGCTTCACATAAAGATATAATGGTTATTAATTTCGAAGGTCTATTTGATCAAGTGGTTGAGCATGATAGTGGCATAATTAAATTGTTGATCAGTGAGTGGGTATTGTGGATATGAGTAACTTGTTGAGAGTGTGTTCTTAGTTGGTAACATGATGATGTCAAAGGTGTATCATGATAAGTTCAATTATTTATGATATTGAGAAGAAACTTATGAAGGATTATTCCAAAGCTGACTATGGAAAAGTGTAAGTACATGATATGTAATGGTCATTATTGAAAGAGAGAGTGTTGCATGAGTGAGAGTTAAAAATAACATTGTAAGCATGAAAGGTATAGGTCATGGTAGATTATTTGAAGATAACTAATGTATTAGTATTAGTATGTGTGCACAATGTGGAACAATCATGACATCAAGAGTTTTATGATGATCCATGTAAATGAAGCATAGTGAAATGAATGAACAAAGGAGTAGGACAAGGTGTTATGTGTATTGGGAGCTTAATCCTAGTCATGTAATGGTGAACGTATGAGATGGTGCCATGATGAGGTGAGTGAAACTAGACATGTTACAAGTTGTTAATGTCATGTTAGCATGAGAATCAGGTGTGGCTAAATGTAAAAGTGTTTCAAAGTGCGTCTTTGAAGATAGGTCCTTCAATCTTGGTCTGTACCTAGACCATTCTTTAGCCCTATCTAGCCTAATGAGGCATGAGAATCATATTTGAAGGTGATTGTGTGAAAGAGAGCATGTATAGAGTTTATTTAAGTTATATTATGAGTGATCATTAATTTTGAGGTCATGATTTGTATAAAAGGCATGGAAAGTGGTTTTGAGGTCTCTCAAGTACATAGAATGAAGGTTTGTAAACCTGAGAAGGATTTATAGGTGTTCAATGGCATGTGTATCCTCTGCATGGGAATATAAGATATTAATTAGATATGTGGAATAATCATAGATAATATCTAAAGGTATTGGTTTTGAATTTAAGAGGTAGTCCTTTACAAACACTCGTTAACACCAAAAACTATGTTAAACTTCATAAAAACCCTAATAAGGACATGATGTAGAAGGTGTTGCTTAAATTAGATTAGAATGGATTGAAATGATTAGGAAACTTATTGGATATTTTTTTGGTCTTTCTCAATCAATCTTAATTGGTATTCAATTATTTGGTGAGTGAGAACACCCTACAGGAAAGGCCTTATTTGTGAAGAACTTATTTTAGCAGTTACAATTTTCACTTGTCATGAAAATTAAATGAATGAGAGAAGGTAGATAATCATAATACATGTTAATTATGGTTTATAGATAGTTTTTATCCTTAAATTATGCTAAAATAGTCTTCCAAGTTATCCAGTCATAGATAGACCTAATGGTTTTAATAGTGTAAAACCCAGGCAGAAGTGAAAAGATGAATTAATGTGTATCTACATGATAAAATGATAAAAACAAGTGCATGGAGATTTTGTTTATTAATTTAATTCATTATCATACATTTAATAATATTTATAGGTCATGTATGTGGTGAAAAATATTACTAAAAAAATGTCTAGTTTGGTTTAGATAAGACTGTGAAACATGAGTCTAAGTAATTGGTCTATTTGATCAATATTTATCATTAGACCATATTAGATTTATATTTTAGTATGTATTTAGTATATTTAAGAATGAATTATATTAATCATGAGTTATGGAAAGTGTCAACATAGCTGTTGGAGGTCTATGTCCCCATGACTGGTCTTGGAGGTAAATTGGCAGTTCCTAGTGAGAAAGATGAAAAAGTGTTCTTGAAGGCTTAAGCTATGAGTGAAACTATATAATACATTTGTTAATTAACCTGAGGTAATCTATATTTTGTCTTTTTTTTTTATATGATGTTTGTGTGGTTTAATTCTGTTTGATCTTCAGTACTAAAAAACTGATTTTTTAATGTACACATACCTAATAGGACTTAATACTATAGAGGGGTTTCATGAAGGTGTTGGAACTAAAAGGTTTTATGGAGATGATAGGATGTAGTATAATACCTATCTGAATGTTGTGTGAAATTTTTATGCCTTTTATGGAGGTATAATTTTTTCCAAGGGATCAAATGGCAACGTTTTGATAAGAAGGCCTAAAACAATTAGGTATCCATGAGACTAAAAAGTGAAATAAGTCCAAATTGAGTCATAATATACCAAAATGGACTCAAAGTTAATTTGAATAATGTTTATGGGATGTAATAATACTTATTATATGATTTAACTAATAGGTTAAGCATTTATGTCTGACCAAGTGGTATATGAACTAGAGATGAGTATATATACAAGGCATATTTAGACAAGTTTAGAAGAAGTGAAGAGATTGATAAATGAGTTTGATGAGATTGGGTAACATGTTTAAAACCCTAAGAGTAGAGCATAGAAGCATTTCATGAAGATAAAATAGGTCTTTAGTAGTTGAATATCAAGGTCATATGCCCTATTTCATCTTGATGAGGGCTAGTTGAGCAAAGAAGCCTAGAGATAGTTTTGAAGGAGTGATAATTTTATATTGAAATACTATCAAAGATACATTAGAGGTGTGTTAGTGGTGTATGATAGTGGATAGAGTTTAGATAGAGAAGATAGAGAGCTAAGTGGAAGAGAAGAGGAAAGAATTTTGATTGGTTGAGTTGGTGCTTGGTGAAAGAGGAAGTTGAAGCTTCCCTATAGGTTGGTACTTGAAGAATTTGTCTTCACTAAGTTAGTGCTTGATAAAAATGGATCTGGATCTTCGTTTGAAGTTGGTTACTTCATAAGTGTCCAGTGACTGAGTTGGCACTTAGCCATTGGGGGTTATAGCCTAGTAAAAAGTGGGTACATGCTAAAGTCAAGTGGGTGCTTGCTAAATTTGGGGTTGGTGCTCCATGTCGGATTGCTATGCAACTAAATTTGATATGTTGTACTCTAAGATCATGTATCTAAGCTTTGTTTTACTAGGTTTTATTTTCCATGAGGGTTTCCCACATATGTGATGTGTTATCTTGTTTCTTGCTCATGTGATTAGTTCTTAATGCATTACTAGATCAATGTGTCACATTCATAGTTCATAGATGAGTGTATGTAATTGATTGAAAGTTTTTTTTAGGCTAATTCACCCCACCTCCTTCTTAGTCATTGTTCTTTCAAAATATCATGCATTATATGGTTCAATGTTATAAATATATAAATAAATCAATGTTATAAGTAAATTGTTATTACAAATATAATGACTTTTCTATATAAGTAAATTATTGTTGCATTATTGACCGATACAACTTGTACATAGTGATCTTACTCAACGATCTCATTCAATGATATAGTTAAAATATAACAAAGTATAATAATAGAAAACTATTATAGGTAATATTTCATCAATTACAAATATGCCATATAGAAGTGATAATATGGATTCAGAATTTTATAACTACTAAATAAAGTACATTGATTACAATATGCTTGAATTCAAAATTTTATATAACTTGTATGATATTATATATAACTAATAAATATAGTGACCACATGTAAATATAAATTACACCAATAGAACTAATACATTCTTCATTAATATAAGTAGATTTAAAAACAATAAAAATATACCTAGAATAACAATACACATAGAATGACCATAATCACTATAAAGCCATTAGAATAAATTATGTTATTGAACACCTTTAAGATCAGTGTAACATAAATGTATGGGATGTTTTATTTTTGTCAAAAAAGTATCCACAAATTATCTTCATCGATTATTATTTCTAATCGGAACATATAATGTTCGCTTAAATCTCCGTAATCACATTATTTACCTAAATGTCCGTTGACATATAGACCTCATGTTTCAAAAACATTCTTATTGATGTATCATTGTTTGATTAGATGATTACGGAGTAACATACCCATACATCTGTAACATTCCCAAATCGCACAATACATTTGAATATATTTTTATTATACTTATCACTGCATATATATCGCTACATTTTCATATGCATAATAAAACTACTGTATATATAACTAGCTATCTAGATCTATATAACATACATAGATCGTAGTTCTCTTTTCCTACACAATTCACTAAGTACAAATAATTAGAAACCTGTTGCGAGCTATCCCTGATATATTCAATTTAATAGCAAATTAATTCACTAAGCAGATAACATCCTGAATATACAAAAAATTTGCCAAACAAAAACATAACAACTTCACCTAACTTAGCGCTAGATGCCTATGCCTTCCTCTTTTCGTATTTTATTTACTCGTCTCCTCTTATTCTCCTCTATGCTCTGCTTCGTTTTCACATCCTTCTCCTTTATATTCTACACTTTATCCCCTATTCTCCAATTGTGCCCTTTTTATGATTTTCTTTCTTTCTTTTTTTTGTAAACTTCTAATTTACTACACTTTATTTTCTTTCTTCCTTCCTTATGAATATCCTTTTCATTTATATATATATATATATATATATATATATATATATATAAATGAAAAGGATATTCATAAGGAAGGAAGAAAGAAAATAAAGTGTAGTAAATTAGAGTATATATATATATATTTATTTATTTATTTGTGTTTTATATTTTTATAATTATATATTTTCCTAAATATATAGTGGTCTTAATTATTATTTTAATCATTTTTTTTTTTTAAACTTTTAGGTGGATTCTAATAATGAGCCTTTCACATTACCAATTAAAGATTTAGCAGATTACGGAAAGATTATAAGTCATAACGAGTTAATAATCTAATTATTAGCATTCCTATTACATTTAAACAATGATTTATTCTAAAAATTATAGTAGTATATTATATCCATTGTTCGCATCATATATATAAAAAGGTTATATCCCCATTATTCTATTAAAAATTCCACATACAAGTATATACTATAAAATATATCTCAGTTATGCTTATTCTGAAACTAAGTACTGCTAATAATGTTTTATATGTAGATGCTTATATACTAATTACATGCATTCAAGCTAGTTAATAGTAGATACAACAGTCAATAACTAAATTTAGAAGATATTGATGTTACAATACTATTAATCTGGTTATTGCACTAATTATCCAGGTAAGCAAATATTAGCAAATGAGTGTAAGGTTGCAACATATTGGTTAAATAATTATCTATTTGTTTAACATATATTCCTATATTCAATAAATATATGTGAGCCATTGGTTCACTACACTATTCATGCCAATTTACATTTTCAAAAACATTAACAATCATGAATACAATGAACATCATAAACACATAGTAGCATTCAAAACACAATCACATGAGATTAATTTATCTAATCATAGATATGAACAAACACATCCATATGTAGTTATATAAGTATATATAACATAATGAATGTACTAATGCTAATAATTCAAACAATGCATATAATATGTACTAGCTGACATGATGTGTGTAGGGGTTCTATCCATTCCACTATCATCTCCCAACACCTTTATCTATATCATTCTCTCTGATGATACTCTTCCTTTGTCATGATCTAAGGGATGAATATAACATGTGTTCAACTCACAACAAATAGGTAGTTAGTCCATAATATTATGACATATATATCATAAAATACTGTTAAAATAAGAAATCATTATGATAACAGTGTAAACAATGTACAATACACCTAACTCATAAAAATACAATCATTAAATCAATGTAACATTAGACAGTCCCATAATGACATATGACTTACAACTTAATCAAATAATACAAAAATCAAATTTCTAGCTATAAATATCCATAGATAATTAGGTAAGTTTTCTTAATGATAAATTAGGATGTAATATATTTTATTAATTGTTGTTTCTACTATTGTGTATGCTGCTAGTGTGGTGTTAATGATAACCCTACCTTATATTGTTGTCCTCTTCCTCCTATAGCTACATGCTGAGGAGGTAATCCATAGACATCTACTAGTAGAATTATCTAGGTAATAGACATCCCTCACATAATTAGGTGTTAATCCTACAATACTAATATCCCTACTCATGCCTCGTGCATTCCTCTATACACATTTTTTAGCACTAAAAGATTGTCTATGAAGGGCATGTTGAAATACTAAGGTATACTATCAACTAGGTTTATATCCACCTACAAAAGTCAGTTCTAAACCTAAGTAGCCATGAAAACTACTATAAGATAAATGACCTCCCCATGTCATTACCTAACCATGGTTTGGTAGGATAGGATGATTAGATCTTCCCCTGTCAAAATCTTAATGGATTAGGAAAATGCATGAAATCATGCCACATATGTCCATCCTAAGGCCCTGATGGCCCTTGAATATCCAATAGATACTCCCCTTGGGTAGAGGATCATCCTCTAACATACCAAACTCATGATTACCATGGGATGGTTAATCAAAATCATTCTAATCAATCCATACATTACAAATTGTTGTAAGTGAGAATTACAATCTGTTGGCCACATAATAATGAAGGAAACTCTCTTAAATAATTCAAACAATAGGATAGAAACTCTATGATAAGTTACTAGTACCTTTGTACCCCATTATTTAGGAGCCAAGGATACCTATAATCCAACTCTTAAGATAGGGGATCATTGATCATTCAATCCTATCAATGTGCACTCAGCACTTCACACCCATGACAAATGTACCTACATATCCAAAGTGACTATCCTGATGCATGGCCTCAGTTATACTTGTAGCATATTGAAGAACTGATAAATGACATATTATTAATAATACGTTATCTTATAAATGTCCATGAGAGTGATAGTCCATTATTTTGGGACCCAAGGGAACATGAAAGTGTTCCTATAAGGATCCCAATACATGATAAAGTCAGTTAATAACCTAATTGAGGGAGGGAAAATCCTCACCTGTGTGATCTATATAATATTAGCTTGATCAAGAATGGCTAACTCATTCACTATCAAAATTACCATTAATCATTGGAACCACTCATATTCTTTGGATTTGATCTAGTGTATATATCTACCTCTAAAAAATATTATTTATATCCACTATTCATAAGAAGATAGTATTTACCATATTTATAGGTAATGATTATGTGATAGCCATAGGTAATTATATTACTATTATAATCATGATTACATAACCTTCCTTTGGGTTTAGTTTCCTAATCACCCATGTTGTAGACATCAATAGTCATTGTTTTGTAGTAGAGGTTATAGTTTTAATGCAATAGTTATGTAACTATTGGTCTGCAAGGACTAGCAATTTTGACCATGATGTAGTAGTAACCATCCACATTCATACAAAACCTTCATAAAACACCCAAAATAAAAAAATGTAACATAAAATATTGTAAATGCCTAGTCTATCCCACTTAAACATTCTTAAGATAAAAAAAGTTCATTTTCCATAAGAGTTTTAGTGAGTTCTAGACAAAAATTCATAATTAGAGCCAAATGGGAAGATGCATAAAAATGTACCTGGCCGTACCCAACTCCACCTATAATTTATAGACTCACCATCCTCATTTAATTTTGTACTTGTTGAC
This sequence comes from Torreya grandis, assembly GCA_037957365.1. Lineage (NCBI taxonomy): Eukaryota > Viridiplantae > Streptophyta > Pinopsida > Cupressales > Taxaceae > Torreya > Torreya grandis. The sequence goes on along the minus strand of JARHVA010006076.1, from coordinate 436,247 downwards.
TAATAGTTTTCTCAAATCAATCATATATATCCCTGATCTTGAAAATATCTCAAATAAATTGGCATAAATGAATATGCTTTTGGCATGTTTAGAATATATTGGGTAGTCAACTAACCATTTATGTTTAAAAATTTCCATTTCTAGCATGTTTTCTTATTTAATTCTTATTTTCATGTTTTAAAACTATATTTTTGGTAAATGTTATGATTCACATTTTAAAACAAACATTTTTTTGTCATTTTTATCTTTTGTATCACATATTGTAATTTTTCACAAACATGATTTGGGGCTAGATTCAATCCCTAACAAGATGATTAAGGTAGTATGGTCTTCCCCTCATATAAAATAATTATTATCCTCTATGATAGTATGAAATAAAATGTTTTAACCATTTTTTAATATTTCACTTGATCTACTTGTTTTATCTGCAAGTTGTATGGGGTCTTGACTAGCTTCATTGTACCACTTAGGTAATTCACATAAGTACTTGTATCTTCCTATTTCCCTTCTAATCACCATTATTCAATGCCACACCTTTTAAAATCCATGACAAGGAATCCTCTTGAGGGGGTAATATGTATGCACCTAAAAGTTACATGGTGTGACATGTTCAGTATGATGTTTGATTATGATGCAATGATATATCAATAAATGCTCATAAAAATGTTATCTCAAGCCACTTGTCCCTATTTCATTCCTATTTCCCCTTGAAGTCCCATTAGCCTCCTTTTTATTTGCATCTATAACCTCTTTTAACCCATTATTCAAAACATTCTTTGAATTTTTGAACCTCTCCCCAACATGATGGGACCATTACTCTAGGTTCAAAAATTGCCACACGTATTCTAAAATTACCATGGAATTTTTGTAAACCACTATAGCGGGTCCATCCTAGTATGATATTTTTATATCAAATTAGATGCAATTTCTTAATTGGCAGGGGTTATATAACCTTGAGATATTATTACATAACTACCCATTATAGAAGAGGTGGTTTTATCACCTCCTCTGTGTCTTCTATATTTACTTCCCAAGATTCATTATTTCAGATGTTTTTTCATGTTTAATTTATGTTTATTTATATGTATGCCTCACGTTTACCTCTAATATATCCCAAGTCATTTCCTTTTCTATTTTCAATCATTTTGAGTTACTCTTAAGTTTAATTCCTTGTTCAACTTAGTTAAACTACTTCATGCAATTCCATGGCCATTTTAGAAGTATATAAATTTTGACTTAATTTTAGATCCAAACAATTACATAGGAGCCTAAAATTTTAAATTTTTGCATAAGCAACATACTAATACCATATTATTAAGCTCTACCTCTATTTTTGTCATGATAAACTACACCATTACAAGCAAATATGTGTCATTAGTTCTAAAACCTAGTATTTGTAAATATTAAACATAACCAACCACATATTAGATGATATTTGTTTGGGATTGTTTTTCCCTTATTATTCCCCTTATTTTGACAACCATTGCTTCATCTTCATGGTTAACAAGTTCCTAAAATCTTTACTTAGATAAAGGAGGTATCATACTAAGGATAATAACAACATATAACGCATGCTTTCATTTGATCTCTGCCTTGATCAAGTTGGATAATTTTTTATTATACCTTATTTATTATTAAATTAACTAAATACTTATTTTCGTAAATTAGATTCATATTCTAGAAAAAAAATTGACAGGAACTAAATCATGTCCTTTCCTAGTCTTTGAAAAAAAATGATAGTCTCTTTGTTTGCTTCCATTCACTATATTAAATTCATAAAATATGATCTTACATCCAAGCTATAGGTGAATACTATAGGATAAAACACATAATTTTAGACATTTCATCAACTAGTTTCATGTCTGAAAATGAACACTTTTCATTACCACTCACACTCACTAGAAACTAAAACACCCTAGATCAACCTAGATAGATAGAAGACCTTTTTAAATTTTGATTTTTTTTCTTTTAAAAACTAAGAACATTATTTTTATCCCACAATAACATAAAATCCGAATTTAGCCAATGACTTTAACGAAATTAAAAAATTGTTCATAGCTATTATGCATCTAATCAAGGAATTTTGAATGTTTATTTTCTTGCATATGAGAAAAATGAGTGTTAAGAGATTAATAATATTTTTTTTCATTTAGAATCTAAATTTCTTATTGGCTCATTTTCAAGTTGGTATAATCTTTAGTTAACACATAGATATATTTATACTTTGTTCAACAAACTAAAAAGAAAGATAGTTTCATCTAGGATACATATAAAAAAGTTATAAAAGTCAACATTTGCATGCATTATATATATATATATATATATATATATATATATATCACCTTGTATGCGTTGAAAATATATTATAAACAAAAAAGTTATTTATTTGTTTAATTTCATTTTGCTTATCAGTTTTTTGTTTCAAGACATTTAATTTTAGTAAATAGTTACTTTTCATTTTCAAGCCAAAATATTCCCTGGAAATGATTATCAAAACAAGACAAAAAAATATCCAAAGCCTTACCAAACCATGCAAGACTCATATTTGAAACCTTTATTTTAAAAACATAGTAAGTATATTAAAATGCTCAACTATCTAGACATGCTCATACACTTATACCTTACTTAGTCCCTTTTGGATGATAGTTATTGAAACACCTAGTATTATTAGAGAAGGTCTCTTCCATAGGTTTAGGGAACCTAGTCCCACAATAAACATACAATATAACATCAAAACCAAGTTTAGGAGATAGGTTTTCTATTCTACCCCAATCCCTCACTTTGTTACGTACTCTTTCAATGGCTCAAGAATAAGGACAATTTCCTAATCCACTAATTATTGTTATCGCCTAGAGTAAAGGTCAAAAATATAATGTTATTTAAGCCTATATCCTCACCTCCACCCCATTTATTCTAATTATTAGGTATATTCATGTCATAAATCATTCATATCTATGGATGACATTAATTGGTCATACCAAAACTAATAGAGTTGATCTCATCACAAGAGTCATTCAGCCTAACCTCACTTATTTTGCAGTCCTTGTATTGACAAGGAGATTTATCTCCTCCTAATATTAGAGATTGAAAAATCCTATAGCTTTGTATCCATACAAATTGATGTGAGATGTTACAAAAGTATTTTGGTTCCTTCATGATAACCCTTTAACACCATCCATTCTAAATCCCATTCTACCTAACAACTAACCCAATTGATAACCCATACATTATGTTGACTACATCAACCTAGCCTTAGTGATTTAAGGGCATAGTTTATCATGTGTTATTAACTTCTAAATATTAATCTATATTTTATTTAATCCTACATGTATCAATCATTTGTAGTTAATTTATTTATGTCTATTAATATTATCCCTCAGGGTACCAATGGTTGGTATAGATAAAATTTCCTCTAACATCCACACCTTTTTGTTATTTTTATAACTCAATAGGAAGCCCATAATTTCTAAGATTACCAATGACCATACTCACCTCATAATTTTAAATCTTCTCATATTATATTTTCATTTACTTGTTATTAGTTTAGTGAATATGAAAACATAGGACCTTATTTGGGTTATTGCATAGTTTTACTTGAATAGAGGCTTGGAACACTCCTTAGAGATATTATTATAGTAAGAGATCCCTTGGATAGGTCTAGATAATCCAAATTGGTCATGACCCCAATTATCTAATGTATACCCAATTGTAAGTGTAATTAGGATCTATCTTCTATGAGCTAAGATTGATTTGTAGATATGTTACATTTCTCATTACATACATGAAGTGTTGGATGTTCAAAAGGTAGGATTTCCCTCTAGACTCTATTTAGAAAAGTATTTGGTACAATTCTCTCTGCCCTTATGAATATGTTTAAATACACATTTAAACATAAAACATCTAGATATAAACATAAGAAGAATTTACTAAACTTTGTGGGTTTATCAGAGATATTTCATCCCACATTAATATTAAAAATATTCTCCATTGTATGTTTATCCATGAAAATACTAAGAATATTTAGAACCCTTGTCAAAAAACATGAGCCCAGTGACCTTGGACCTTATCCTATGCCCTTGAGACATATAGGTTTGTAAAACCATGTGCTTATGTTTACAAAAATGTAAAAAAACCACCAAATCTTCATTATTCAAACCACTTATATTTTTGTTTCATATACGTAAATCTCCTCTAAAATATTTATTTCCCTATTATTTCAAGCCCCTACCTTAGATTTACAAAAAATTCTCATAAAGTTATATCTAGAAGATACACATTGTTTCTAAGTGCTTGTATTGGAGGGAAAGGTGTACAATTATTTGAAAAGTAATCAAGACATTTAAATACATTCTAAAAATTCAATGTCCTTTATGTGTGAGACATTAATCTTTAAAATAACTTTCAATTATTTGTCAATGTGATAGGAGAAGAGGCACCTTGGAATATAATAAATTTGAATGATGATCAGATAGAGTGTAAAGATACATATGGAAAAGTGTTAGGAATGTAGAATAAGCATTCCAACCCAAGATTTAGAAGTGATAACTCCAAAACATACACATGAAGCTATAGACAATTCATTTTAAAAATAAAGTGAATCATGTTTTATTCATAAATATTATATGTTAGTACAAAGATTTTTTTTTGCATAAATAAGTAAAGCAAAACACAAAAATAGCCTAAATAGCCAATGTAGAATAAATATTCACATAATAGAAACTCAAAAAAAGATAAAATAACTATCTAATACACTATAAAATATGATAAATACATTAAATACATACTTTAATGCCCCACTCAAGTGATTCTAGGGACTAATGAAAGCCAAAAAATAAACAGTGTCATATCCTTAATATGATTGCTAACAACTAGCCCTGATAAGGTACTCATGTACAATATGTTTTTATGAAATGAAGAAAGAAAATGTCCTAAGAACACCACCCATGGACAAATTTTGAAACACCAAAATTCCTCACAGATCAAGGAAATTAGGTGATGTAAATGACTTCATGAAGATGTCAAAAATATGTTGTTGAGTTGAAATATACTAGAAACTAAAAACTCCATCCTAAATATATTGATTAATTAAGTATATATGTACTTCAATGCGCTTGGTTAATTGATGTATAATTAGGTTATGAGATTAAAAAAAACTCAAATTTAGTTGTCACACCAAAGTAAAGTGGGTAAATACTACATGAAGGCAGATTCTATTTATAATTGATAAAGCCAAAGAACCTAATCATGTACTATATCTATTGCCCTGCACTCAACTTATGTATATGATAGTGTAATAACCTACTACTTCTTATACAACCAATTAATAGGTGAATAATCAAAACAAATATGTATCTAGAAGAGGAATCTTTATCATCAAGAAAATTTTCCCAATATGCATCATTCTAACAACCCAACTGAGTAGAAACCTTAGTGTAGTGTAATACAAAATGAGTACTGCCTCACAGATATCATAAAATCCTATTGGCATCCTACCAATGACTATCATGAAGGTTGTGTGAAAAACTAGATACAATTGCAATTACAAATTAAATGTTAGGTTGAGTATGGGTGAAATACATAAGACTCCCAACCATCAACTGATATAATATAAGATCACAAAGTGGAGTAGTACAAGAGGAAATGAGAGTCACTCTAGAATAAAATGGAGAAGGACTTGGCTTGTAATCATCCATGCCAAAATGATGAAAAATATTAAGGGTATACTTTTCCTAACTCAAAAAAATCATTGTATGTAACTATGAAATCTATAAACCAATGAAGAAATGCAAAACTCTAAGATCTGTCACATCAAATTGTGGTAAAAGTGCCTAATGAATATTCTAAATTTGAGATGAGGAGATTCTTATAAGCATATCATTAACATAGAAGACCAAAATAATAATGTCCTCCTTAATATGCTAAATATACACTATGGGATTGAAGTGGTAACAAACAAAGATAATGGATAAAATAAATGAATCCATCTCCTCAAACGAAGATTGGGGGCCCTATTTGAGACTGTAAAGAGAAATCCTAAGTTGATAAGCAAGAAAAGAATCATGAACAAACACAATAGGTTACTTCATATAGAGTTATTAATGCAAGTCTCCATGCAAGAAAACACTCTTAATATCCATTTGATATAATGGTGAACCTTGTGATGCAAAAATTAAAGTACAAGGAAAACATAATCTATCTTGGAAATAGATATAAAAGTCTAAAATTAGTTGATACCTTTGATATGAGAGAATCCATTTGAAATAAGATGTGGCTTATACTTGTCAATGGACCCTTCAATGACATACATGGTGCGATAAATCCACTTGTGTCTAACTAAATTTATTCTCTTAGGAAGAGTGACCAAATACTATGTGTGATTCTTCATAAATGAAGAATACTCATATATCATCACATCATCCCACTCATGTATTTCATAAGCCCATGAAAACACTATCGATTCCTAGAGAATTTGTATCATAAAAATATATTAACTTTATAATATTCTTGATGATGTCGAGTAGCTAGAAGATCTTATACAAAAAGTGATGTCTCATAAACTATAGTACGAAACAACTTAGGCATAGTGGAAACATCAATGTAAAAAATATCTTCATCCTCTATAATCTCGTCAGGAATATCTTGAACTAGATCCTTAAAGAATGAATTTTTGAGAGGAGGTGAATCATTGAAATAAGAAGAAGGCATGGAAGAAGATGAAGACTCATTAGATTTGAATTTTTTATTAAATTGTACATGTGTTAAAAAATTAACATCATGAGTATTAGGATCTAAAAGAAGATAAGCTCTCATGTCCTCTTAATACCCTACAAAAATCAAAGGCTTTTTCTTCTTATCAAATGATTTCTTTCTCTTCTTTGGTATAAATAACCAAGCAAGGCTCCTAAAGTCTCAAAAAAATGAGACATGAAGCTTGGTTCAAGACCAAGCCTCATTCAGATTCATATGCTTAACTAAAGTACTCCCACCATTATATGTACAAATATTCTCGATGTAACTCAAATAAAATTTCTCAACCAAATCCTTAAATTAATTGAAGTGAGAAAAGACATCACTCTTGTAAGTGAGGAAATAGACCAAAGTAAACCTTGATAAATTATCGATGAAAGTATGTGCATACTTAGCTTGATTGCAAGGAGTAGGAAAGACCACCAAATTACTATGTAAAAGCTCAAGTGGTGAAGAAGCTCTCATGAACATACCCTCAAGAAATAGATCTTGGTATTGTTTTAAAATATATGAAGGGAAAACTCCATCAAGACATGAAACTATAGGAATACCCTCTACCATAATGTGAGTGCTGAAATCCTTCAAATATCTATAGTTTAGGTGTCTAAATATCTCATGCTAAAGTTGACTCTCAAACTTTACATGAGAAACTTAACACATCCCTATATGAGGAGTTTCATCAAAACCCTCAAATTAATAAATAGAGTCAAGAACTATGATCAATAACACCCTATGTAATAAGTGTTTGTGGATCTATAAAATCTCAAACTTAAAACCTATGTGGTATGAAAGTCACTATCTTGTCTTGACTATAATGGAAAATTTGATAAATTGAAAGTAGATTGGTGGTGATGTCTAGAACATATAATGGATCATAATGTGTGTCAACCTTTACCTTATCATAAGTGAAGGAACAATATGTAACCTCAATGTTCGAAGTAGAACTCAGACCAAGAGATATAAAAGACTCTTTGGAAGAAGTTGTATGGTGTGAAGCACCATAATCTAGAACCCAACTATCTAAAACAAAGAACTATGATTTCCTAACATTATTGAGTTATTTCCCATGCTCATGAGATGTATAGCAAGTGGAGATAGAAATATTATGTTTCCTAACAACATCCTCTAAGGCATTAAATCTCTTAAAACACCTAGACTGTTCATGACTAGTCCCCCCATAATAGGGTCAAGATAGGATAGAATTTTTCTTGGATTTAAAATATGATTTGGATTTATAGATGTTATTGTTGACCTTAAGTGCACTTTGGGATGGAGGAGGAGTGTTATTCTTAGTCTTAATATTTCCCTTAGTTTTAGGATTAATGTAAATATTGGTTTTTTATAGGTGGAAGACTCAGGGCGAAATAATTTGGATTCCTCTCTAGTAAGTCTATAACAAAACAAATCTACATATGGCATTTTGAATGTGACACCTAAGGCATCCATATTAAAAAAAGGTAGAATAAAAAATTTGAAATGGGCCACTCAACTTGGAAAAAACTAAGTAAACATAGTTTTCATACTTTTTATCTCGTCTACTCCCCTTCAACTATGTCAACAAATGATTAAAATTAGTGAGGTACTCTACAATAAACGTAAATTCACACAAATTTAGTGAAGTAAGTTCCACTTCAAGTTGCATGGATCTCAAATGATCTACTTTCTAAAAAAAACCCTCTAGATTATCCCAAAATCACATTCATCTAAATGAAAATAAAATAATATTACATACATAACCCCTAATAAAACCCATACACTCTTCAAACATACATTGGTGCTATTTTTTTAAAAATTCATGTGTAAACTATGGTTGAGTTTCGTTTATTAGGGACCATAATCTTTTGCACTTTGTGATTATTTCTATTTGAAGTCTCTATGTATGGTAATTATGTCTAGTCAAAGGATCATAATGGTTAATAATAGAACTATAATCCATGATAATAAATCACCAAAGAGAAAGATAAATTAGAAAAAGGTGCACAAACTTGACACCAAGACAACCCCCCTTAAGATTATATTAAACACCCCCACCACCCCCACCCCAATTTGGCACTTTATAAAAGTCATACATTTTTAAAAATTAATAACACCAATAGATATAAAAATATTCCCTTTTTTTTAAAAATAATATAAATCTGATTTATGGTTCAAAATTTATAGATGTTATGATTTCCCATAAAATGGGTAAAAAAATAAAAAATGACACTACAAACTAGTTTTTGTGAACAAATAAAAAAATAAAATAGTCATCCAACCACTTGATGGAATCAAAATTTAAACATTAACTTAGAAATGCCAATGAACATGAAAAAATATCCTCTTAGTTACTATGAATTGTAACCAACATAAAAATCCTTCAAAGATATTTTAGAAATATAAACAGTTTCTTCAAAGATTTAATGAAAGTGCCTGATCCGTAAGAAGGAAAGAAAAATGGTTAAGGATTTGTGAATAGGGAAAAGTAACAGTAACAGAAATTTATAAAGTGAAATGCAGTGATGTATATGGGAGAAACACCTCAATGCTCTAGTACCATGTTAGAAATGGCGAAAAAACATTCCAACCAAATATTTAGAAATGATAACTCCAAAACATCACCTGTACAGCTACAAAAAATTGATTCCAAAGAAAAATGAATAAACTATTATTCAAAAATATGATATTATAATACAAATAAAATATTTTGCATAAATAGGCAAGGCAAAACATAGAACTAGTCTACCTAGACAATGTGAGATAAATCCTCACATAGGACAAACATAGAAAATAATGCAATAGCTAGTTGACACACTAGAAAATGTGAGAAATAATTGAAATACATGGTCTAATAAAATGGTTCTCTTTATTAATTAGAGGAAGGAGAAAGAATTACCTACTGATTAAAAAAATGTCAAGTCTAGAATAAAATTTATTTTTTTCATTCTAATTATTACACCAAGTGTAAAAAAATTAATGTAGTATATTTTTATCCTTTATACATGGGGTCTAAAAAAATTTATTGAAAATTGAGACCACCCTACTTATCCTCTTTCTCTTCAACCATATTTTAGTCTCCCACAAGAATATACAAACTATCATTAAAATTAGAAAAAAAGAATGCCATAATCAGACCTTTCTAAGTAATCACATATGTTTAAATGCCTAAGGTCTAAATTAACCACTTTCATAACTTAAATTGGAGGGTTGGCAGGATCTTTATTTCCTCCTATGTTATTATACAACCTTTCAGGACAAGATGGAATTTTTCCATCTCTAACATTATTCATATGTCTTTGACAATGACCAACCATAGGTCCTTTTTATTTTCTTCTTCCCAACCAAAAAAATCATCTAAGGGGTTCAACAAACCTTCTCTTTTTTATCTCTTAATTCATTTTTTGGGTTTAATATTCTTCCTAGGGGATCTATTTTCCATAAACTCATTTTCCTTAACATCTTCATTCAACAAGGAAGGTTGGAGGTCATCTTAAATTCTTTGGGATAGTCTATTTATCTATGGATTGGAACTAAGACCCATACTATTCCCTTCTTTCATGCCCTATGTAACCAAGACAATATTCCAAGTTGTTGCCTCAAAGGAATGCTTTGAGGGAGGTCTAATCTCCTCTATTAGGTTTTCAAGGAATCACTGATATTATTTGAAGACCTTTAACTCTTTTAGTAGAGAGACATCCATGGCCACTCTAAATGGATCTTCTAAATTCTCCAAACATAACTTGGGTAGACCTTCATATGTGTGTTTAACATATTCTAAAAAGGAGCATCATCAATCTCTTCATGGATATTTTCAAAGCTTGTAAAAATCACATCATTTCGAGGAGATATAGGAATTTCTTGTGGAATATCATCAATTATAGGGGCATCCAAGATTATATAAAAATTTTGGTTTCAAGACAAAATCTATTCTAGATCACACCTCTTCTCCTCAATAAAAAGCACTTTATTTTTAAAATAAGAGGGGTTGCTTTTATTAATCAAAATATAATATTTATTAAGGTGCCCATTTTTTAAACATCCCTCCAACATATAAATGAAGACAACTAACTCTTTGTCATTCAATATTACAACTAGGGTATCTAAAAAAATCGTAGCAAAATTTAGGAAAATAATAGGGTGTGCATTCATATGAGACAACATAAACCTAGATTTTTTCCATTTGAAATACATCCCCTAGTGTTTTTAGAATATGAGGTAGAAGGTGAAAAACTAGATAGCCACATATTTAGGCTCAACACATTGGGCGGCCATTTGGAAGACCGACTTATCCTAGTCAAATTTCAACACCCAAAGAAGGGATTTCTACATAGACTGACCTATGTTATATAGTGACCAAGAAATATCTGTTATCTACATATTAGAGTTCATAAATAAGATTAAAAAGAGTCCAATTTTAATCAAACTTCAAAAGGAAACATATAACCTATGTACCAATTTTTGAACAAAGGTCAAAAAGCTAAAATCATAGGTCTTTTGACTAAAAATAGTCAGAAGAGTCAAAATTAGTCAAATTCCTTTTTTTTTTCAAATCAGAAAGTCCTTTTAAAAAAACATTTGTGTTCCTAAATTCAGTTTGGTCAAGATTGGTAAGACATGCAAAAAAATGGCCAAGTCTTTAGCCTCGTCAGATTTGGTACACATGCCAAACACAACTTAGATTTATGTATGTTGGCTGGTATATCTTCATAACCCAGCATATGTTTAGACAAATGCTAAAACTCGGTGTATGCTTACGCATATGGCAGAATCCAACCTCCTTATAAACTAACCCCTCAGACCCCAACATGTGTTTAAATGTACATCATATCTTGATAGTTATGTAAACATATCCCATGGATCCTGATTCATGTTCATACCAAGTGTGGATCCTAACATCCTACTGAACATTCTACCTAAGTATGCCATTGCTTTCTCTTTAAACCCTGCATGCACAAAGTTTTGAAGATTTGGTTTATATTACTATGCTTCCTCCGTTTGCCTTTTGATCTTCGCTCTTAATTATTCTATTTCCTTGTAGTTATTTAACACTTCACTACATGCGACTGCTCAAAAGATGACTCTTTCTGAAAAATGATAGTGTAGATATTTTAGATTAGCGAATAGGATTAGGATATATATATGTGTGTGTGTAAAATTATTTCAGTTGTACGATCTTTCTAGACTCCTCCCATCGTGTGATTCTATTACTATATTTTTATTAATTGGTTGTGTATATTTTCTTCTATATGGATCATGAATAAATCTATCCAGTTTGATATCAGAGCATGGTGCAGTCGACGTGGGGAAGGTCAAGCTCATCAACGCACAGAGAGAGCGTGGAACGACAAATGTAGCAGATTGACGTAGCTGTGTAGCAATTAGAGACCAATATAGGAGTGGAAAAGTGGCAAAAACCTGATCTCGATGTTTCAGGAGCAGGCACACTAGTGAAATTCTCTTGGAGCTGCAACACCTTGTTGACAGTGCAAATCATCAGTGGCTGGTCATCATGAGCTTAAACTTGACTAAACCACTCGTTGCAAGCGTAGAAAGGCGACAACGGTATGGATAGGATGAGGAAAGTGAGCCTCGTGTCAGGCCTCTTAGCCACCACCAGGTCAGAACAGCTTCAACAAATCTGAGAGAGTCAAAACGCAACCTACAATCATCAATGATGTAAGCAATAATCTATAGCGATAAGAAATACAATGAAGCCCAACGATCGGAGGAGACCATTGGAAGTCAAAAGGATATCGTTAAAGAGTAGCTCAGCTGCTCAGAAAAATCATGGCAGAGAAGGGCATATAATAGAGACAATCCTCTAATCTGATAGGAGACATATTATATAGACCCGAGCCTGGTTAGAAACCACCCAAGGAAGAAGAGATCACTGTAGCATCCAAATTCCAAGCAAGGGAGAGCCCATAGATCTGAGACATACATGAGACCGGTGTGTATGTCCAATGTTAGAACCATTGAAAGCCAATAAGGAGACTCACAGGATGTGGTAAACCATTATGATGCTAAGGAGATCCCCAGTTTCTACTTTGCCTTGTTATAAGCCCTCTGTGACTACAGCGACCTTCAGTTTGATGAGCTCATCCACAAAGGAGTTCTCAAATATTTATTATTCAACATACATTGTCAAACAACGAGAAAAAGAGCATAACTCGAAGCTGGGTAAGATGCAGACTATGAAGATGAGGTTGAACACCGTAGGAAACATTCCTCCCTCTCAGCATGCAATTGTCGGGCTCATCTCCAAGCTCAATTTTCCTACCAGTGAGTAAAAAGACTTGTAATTATCTTTCATAGTAATAAAATAATTTATTTTTCTTTACAATGTCTAGTCCAAAATTACTTCTCTCTGACATCCAACTTCTTGAAGGCAAAACTATGCTCCTTGGAAAATGAATATATGCACCATCCTTCTGTTTGAAGGACTATCGGGCATCGTCACAGGGACTGTGCAAGCTCCTACTGATCCCGATGCACTCATCAAATATGAAATAGCTAATGCTAAAGCATTAATACTAATTATGTTAAGAATTACTGATGACATGTATCCACATGTTAGGGATGCTGACAGAGCAAAGATATAATGGGATAAATTAACAACAATCTATGAGGCAAAAAATAAAACAAAGATCCTTCATCTACAGTTGAGACTTCGCATACTCTCTATGGAATTTGATGAAAAACATGAGTAATTCCTACATCAAGTTGTTGAGCTATGAATGGAGTTGTTAGCCCTTGGTGAGATGGTAAATGATCAACAATTGATTTAGATAACCTTGAGAGCACTCCCTTCCTAATTCTGAGTGTTCGTCATGATACTAAATGTCTCTAAATATACATTGTCGTTCGAAGAACTCGTGAACCTATTGTAGAAAGAAGAAGCCATCAACTCAATCCAAAATGAGTTACCAAATGAATTTCTTATCTCAAAATAGCAATGAGGTTAGAAGTCATGTAGGGGACCTTTAGAGAAGCAACCGCAAAAAAAACAAAAACTATCTCAACATCATAAGTCACAAAAGTTAAAGAAGTGGTGTCACATCTATTGAACCAACACTCACAACATATACAACTATTAGTGTAATGGCTTGAAACAAGGGTCTACCAGTAAAGAAATCACATCAATGCACAATGATTTTCAAAAATAAAAAAAGATGTCCCCATCGATATAATCAGAAGGGACATCTCTCAAATCAACAAAATGATGGATCTAATGAAGAGACACCTAAAGAAGACAATTACTTAGTGCTAGTCTTGTAGACCTTGTAGCCCATGAGGAATATCTGGTTGATAGACTCAAGTTCCACTAATCACATGTTAGGTGATAGGAAGCTATTTTATTCAATAACAAAGCAACCCACTGGAGATAGGGTTAAAATCACTAATGATAAAGAGTATGTTAAAGAGGGAATAGCCCAAGTAACAATTCCTCTTAGAACATGTAAATCTATACTTTTAAAGGTACTATATGTTCCTAGATTACCATCCAACCTCTTATTAGTTAGTTAGCTTTTTAATCATAATCTAAAGGTGGAGTTTCTTGTTGATAATGACATCAAAACCTACTTGATCTCATGAAAAGGTATTGTTCTTTCTTGGGCACTTTGGGAAGACAAATTATTTGATTTAATTTTTATTTCATCTTCTATAGTAATTTTATCTACCTCTATGTTAGAATCTACTACTCTCTAGCACTACCATTATGGTCACCTATCTATTAAATACTTCTACTAGATAAGTTCAAAATGGATGGTGGATGGACATCGCAAGTTGCCCAGTTCCTTGCCCATTTGCTCTAGATGTCTTGCAGGTAAACAACATAAAGATCCATTGGAGGCAAGCTCCATTCATGCCAAGAAATGTTTGGAGGTTATTCATACTAAACTAAATAGACCCTTACCTACTTCATTTTTTGGATACAAGTACTTCCAACTATTCATGGATGACTACTCTCAGAACACATGGATTTTTTTGTTGAAGAAGAAGAATGAATCCCTTCATCATTTCTAGTATTTTATCATTAGGTTCTAAAGGAGATTAGACAACCTCTTCTTCACCTCTACTCAGATCAATGTAGGGAATTCACATCAAAAGAGTTCTTGGCATTCTTAAACCAACAAAGTACCAAATAGAATTTGACTATTCCCTACATGCCTCGGCAAAATGGCATTATTGAGTGATACAATCACACAATAGTGGAAATGGCTCATTGTATTCTATCAATAGAAAATTTAGAGAAATGATATTAGTTAGAAGTAGTCTAAAAATTTGTTTATCTTCTAAATAGGGAACCAATGAAGATTCTAAAGGACAAAACACTAGAAGAGGTATGGAGTGGTAAAAATCCATCAATTTCTCACCTACGAGCTTTGGGTTTCACAATATATGTGCATGTCCCAGCTCAAAAGAAGAAGCAAGTTGAGTCAAAAACACTCCTAAGCATTATACTAGGTTATAGCACTACCTCAAAAGCATACCATCTCAAAGATATTGAGAAGAACAAAATGTATGAAAGTATAGATGTGGTTTGTGACGATCCATCCTTTGACTTAGTGATGCAGAAAGAAGAATCAACACCAACCACCTCTCACTGATTACACTTTGATTCAGATGATGAGGAGACTTCTCATAAAGAATATGAGCTTCAGGTGGAGCTATATGTTGATCATGCAGAATAAGAAAATCCACTAGGTAGTTCTTCACATCCAAAATGTAGTTCTTAACATCAGTAGTAGAGTTCCCATCTAAAGAGGGTATAAAGCATCATCTAAGACTCCCATACTCCATCCAAAGTCAGAATGAGGAGTCAAAGAAGAAATGAGGTAAATTTTGCAGTGATGAGTATAGTAGTTGGTAGCTATGACCTTGATAGTGTTTGAGAAGCATTAAGTCAACCTTAGTGGAAGAAAGGCATGGATGTTGAGTATGACTCACTCATGCAGAATCAAACATGGGAACTTAGCAATTTTCCTAAATGAAAGAAACCCATAGGCTACAAATGGGTTTTCAAAACTAAATAAAGGGCTAAAAAATCCATTAACAATCACAAATCATGACATATAGCAAAGGGATATGCTTAGATAAAAGGCATTGATTGTGAAAAGGCCTTTGTACCAACTACAAAGATCAAGACCATCAAAGTTGTTTATGTACTGGTACAACATAATGGATAGAAACTTTAGTAAATGGACATCAAGAGTGATTTCCTAAATGGTGATATGAAAGAGGTATACACGATCCAACAATAAGGATTTTTTGATGACAAGCATCCTAAAAAGGTATGTCATCTCATCAAATCACTATATGGAGAGAAATAAGCTCCTAGATCATGGGACATCAAGATAGATGTTCCCTTTCTGCATCATGGTTTTACTCATCTCCCCGTGGATTCCAAATTATACATAAATAAGGTAGGGACAAATATTGTAATTTTTGTTTTATATGTGGATGATATTATGATCAATAGAAGTTCAGAAATTAGGTTGATATTTTAAAGAATGACATCA